>JBBPLJ010000014.1:45334-82252 GCA_038089715.1 Veloporphyrellus conicus
GTAACTTTCAGTATCAAGATGCGTAATCTATGTCACGTCATTTCATCGGGGAGACTGTCAAGGCTACCTCCGGGAGGGTCGGGGAAAGTGATCCGGCTGTGCTCAAAAACCCTTGGCCCTGCTGTTGATCAAGTAACCTCGTGTTGTGGGTAGACATGACACTCCTTGGGAGGGCCGAGCGTGTAGGCACGCAGCAACCTTGGGAAACGTCAGGTATAGAAAGCTCCTGAAATTTCTTGGCCACGCGCTCACCAATCTGTGATTGGGCAGACTGCAGGTGGTCGACAAGGCGATATGGGGTTTCTATGGAAAAGACGCGGGGAACTACAGCCGTTTGACAACCAAAGATAATCTTCTAGACCATTAGGAACGCACAGCGCCGTGTCGGGAGTCCATTTCATACACGTTGGAGTGGAACTCATACGCGAGAATACCTGATTCTGATGAAGGAAGAAGTGGGTCATGCGCAATTTTCACGGCTAGATCGTTACAATCCGGTGCCTTCGCACTGGGACCAAATCGCCCTTTCGCGCTATTTTGAGAGTACTCTTTGAAAGGTTGTATGTAATGCGACAATCTGGCGAGACCGGGGAGGAGAAATCTGGTTTCCACGCTTACGGGATTTTCGGCCGAGCAGATCCCATTGAAGTTGCGGAGGAAGCGCCCAGAAGGCACGACTGGCCCCTGAACATTCAATGTGGCGGGAGGGCCCTGGATCGGCAAGAAGCTGTAATTGATGGCGCAGCGACGATGTGGGGTCGGGTCGGCCTGATCTACCAGAGGAAAGGAGCCCCCATTTCACGCACCACTGGCTAAATATTAATCTATCCCCGGTAGTACGAACAAATTATGTTCGGAGCCCGTCGTGTGTCATATGGCAGAGATCGACTGCGATCGCCAATGTGCGAGATGTTGTGAATTTAAGATGTCAGGAACGAACAAATTGAAGGATTCACGCGGTCTGCGTCAATCCTGCACACCCATGTCAGTATTTCGCGCAAGGAACCTGAACTTAACCCTCAGATTCCGTATCCTGCCTTTTTGCGTGGGTTTATCGCCCGATATATTCCCTGAGTCAAGCTGTCAGCTTCGGTTCTACGGTTCTAGTAGGTTCAGGGAATCTTGTGTATCCCCGGTGAAGGGTGAGAAGTGAAAGTGATAGAAATGTTCGGCTGGTTTCCAAGTAATATTACATCAATAGCTTGACTGCAAGGTGATAAGTTTGCGTGTGAGATTGTATACACCCGATGAACGCACTCCCATCCGACTCGAATGTTAGACATATGACGCGTGAGAGCATCAATATCGGCATTATCGTCTTCACATTGACAAGCAGTCAAGAGTTAAGCCTCCTTCCCCGGCCACGTTCGAATCTCCTGGAGGTCTGGGGCCACTATCTTTACTGAATTGCCAGACGTAAGTTGAATTTGGCAAGGTCGGGATAAGCATGCACCTTCGTAATGATAAAGGCAGGAAAATCAGCAACAGTTGGCCCCTAAGTTGCTTAGTGGTGGGATTAGTGGGATAATGGTCGCATTTTGCATGCAAGAGTATTTGGATGGAACACTAACACCATTTTTGTGGCGACTAAATATGATTATGATGCCATATTGATGATGATGATGTCTATGGTAGCCAATTAAACTATTTGAAGTCGACCGGATGTACCTTGGCGTCCAGTGGTGATGAACAGACGATGAAAAGTGGTATTGTGGCTGTTTGAAATGTCTGTACTTGTATTCATAGAATGGGATTTCATCTAGGGAAGTACATACCTCTATTACATCGGCCCGGAGCGTAAGCGGTAGATCCATGGAAGAATGGTAAGAGGAGGCGCTGATGAAGCAGACGGTGTCAGTATCACTTCCGATTGAAATGCACCACAGGGGATTGTTTTCTGACGCGTTACAAGTGAGTATAAGCTTTGGGTTTCCTCATCGACAACCTCAGCGGACAGTTGGTGTGAAACTGTTGTTCAGGTCGTCTTCGTCAGGTACGACTGCAGGTGATTGGATGGCCATTGGCACAACGTCAGCCAGAACCCCTTCAGATACATTGAATGCTTGATCACAGTGAGCTACGAAAGTGTCATTTTCCCATGCAAAGGTGATGCCTGCAAAATCAGGCAGATGAAAGCCCTGAAGAGTCTCGGCGGATGGAGGCCTCAAAATGATGGATACTGGTTACTGAAGTGCTGCAGGACTGAGCCTCAGGCTCTGCCGATGGAGTTTAACATTGATGTAGCGCTGGGCGGGGGCTCTGAACTACAGGTCGAAGAGTCCCACACAAAAGGGAGCTGAAAGATTGCAAAACTTCTGAGCTGGTGCCGAACGACGAATCGAGAGTGACGTACACAGGATCCCTAGATAGAGCTAAAGAAAAAGGAAGAGCGGGGATATCACATGAGCCTCAAAGGGTCGTCCAGCCCAGAAGACACGGGGTCACTCGCAAGGTGTGGAATTGTCTCCTTTCGATAATATAATACAACATCGGCCCACCGCACGCGCCAGAGCAAGGGCTACTTACACTGACTTTGCTAACGCTGAGCGGTTTGGCATATGGTCAGCAAGGTTGCTGGCTCATCCAAGGTGATGGATGAGATCTGTTGGCAAGTCGAAATAACCCACCATGCACCACGATGTCCAGGACCCGGCTGACTTACCAGGAACTGAAGTGCGATCCCAATGGTCTCATTTGTGCTTACCGTTACTAGCCAACAGTGCCAGTTGCGACCAGTGGGTGTTGGAAAGTGACAATGATATGAAGATAACACGCTGCAACGAGGTAAATGTATTATTCCAACTTCGGGGACGACCGTACCGCCGGAGACTGGGCAGCTTGCAGTATTGGCTGTTCAGGAGAATGTTACCCCAATTTCCATCCAGCATGTAGAGGAACAACAAACGTTTGGAAACTCCATTAATTGACTGAGAGGCACCACTTCAAACATGTTACGTCCAGACTAGGGTGATAAAACGCAACAGCAGGGACGCATCCGATAACTATCGGAAGGCAAAATTCTCAAATATGTACTAGTTATTCTACAAATCCAAGGGGCGATGAAAAGGAAGAACTCATGGAAGACCACTTTGATTGGCGATATTTGTGGCATTAAAAAAAGCCTCCATCTCCACCCCAATTGTCCCCGTTATTAAAACCATCTTGATAACCTGCCAGACAAGGTTCAGGAATCAAACGGTGCATAAATTCAGTACAGACCCTGATCAAAGCCTTGGTCTCTCTCGTATTGATTATGATCCTCGATGGCATCCATTAGGAGGGCACCCCCTACCAAGCCCGCACCACCTGAGTTCCAAAATCCAAGTTAGCTCCAATTACACCGCACTACTATCTCCACGAACCCGCCAAAAGTGCTGTTCCCATGCCGGGTCCCTTCTTCTGCTTGCGTGCTGGTTCCTCAACATAAACAACTTGCTGTTCTGGATAGCCTAGCAAAGTACGTAATTTACGTATTAGTACACATCAAGAAGTTTCAAAGAAGCGGGCAGACCTCTGCTGGCGTATCCACCTGCTGGGGCATTGTAATAGCCCTGAGGAGGTTGTCCATAGGAGGGTTGGTAGCCTGGATATCCTCCATAACCGGACGGAGGCGAGGGGCCGCCGTAGGGGGAGCGGCTAAAGGAGCGATCAGGGGGGGGAGGGCCGGGCGGGGGTCCGAAACTCTGGGGGATTGGGCCAAGGGGATGTTCCCAGGACGAACGCGGGGGTTGCTCACGCGTGTTCACATAGAACCTAGGTAGATCACTATGCGCACACCTGATCAACACCCTGTCTGTGGATAACGTACCATTGCCTGTATCTGCACAGGAAGAGGTTGACCATCAGCGGCAATCAAGAAAAGTGGGGGAACTACAGACTCGTAGTTGTACTGTTGTATCCAGCCATAGGGTAGCTCTCTCGTATCCGGGTTGGGGGGAGGAGAGGCCATGGTAGCGGTAAAAGCAACGATGTAGTCTGTGAGAGGGGATTTTATAGACTGCAACGGGCCAACGCAGCATGCAGTGCACGCGGTTTGTGTCTTGTGGACATCGCTTTGCGGTCGTTTACGCAGCATTGACACAGCGGCCCAAGCGCAGAGACATATTTACAAGGCAGTGGCAGTCAAACTGGCATAATCACATTCAACAAACTAGCCAATGTGCGCACGATCCAGTACCGTAAAGAAATATCGACAGAAACCAGTATAGTATCAACGAGACATCGACAGAAAACCCAAACCAACACCGATGTGTGACGTGTCACGAGTAAAACGAACACAGGATCCATATCCTTCGGCCATTCACTTCCGCTTATCAGCCTTTTTCGCCTTTTTGGCAGGCGGAGGAGTGGGTTCGTCTGACTCCGAATCTGAACTGCCTACGTCCGAAGCCTTCTCAACTTCGTCTTTTTCCTCTCCCACCGATTCATCATCGGAGCCTGCGTCTGACCGTCCATCATCAGATGAGGCGGCAACCACGGGCTTGGGTGCAGGCTTCATTGGTTTCTATTACTCCTGTTCAGCGCAACAATGCGTAAGGCCGATAAACAACTTACCGGGGGGGACTTCTTTACGGGCTTCGCAACAGTTTCAACTTCTTTCTTTACCGTCTTAGAGGTGCCTTCTGATGGGATATGGTTCGGATTTGATGCATTGTATTTTGCCAACTCCTCCTCGTGGGTTAATTTGGCAGCAGTTACTCTGTCAAAGTACGGCTAGTCGCAAAGGTATCAGGACTCGACAACGAAAAGGAGCTCTTGCACAATCACCTGTTTCTTGTCCGAAGAGAGGGCGTTCCATTGCTGAGAGATAAGGCCCATAAGTTCCCTGTACTGAATGTCTGGGTTCGCATCGCGAACTGCATTTCGAATCTCGTTTTGGAAAAGGATATACGCAGAGGGAGGGGCTTTGGGAGCATTAGGGTCCTTCGGCTTTTTCTCTCGTTTCCTTCGTTTACCGCTCTCATCCGCCCCGCCCAAGACCGTGAACTTGCGTTTCTTTGAGGGAGCAGGAATCGCGTCGATGGCGGCTTGCAAGGACTCGACGACGTCAGGATCGTCAAGGGGTGCTTTGGAGACCACTTTGGCGAGCGCGTCGGCAAAATTACCGAACTGGCGCATCGCCTCAGCAGCACCGGATAGTTTGGCGATGAACTGGAAGAGAGGGGGATATTCAGATAAGACTTGCCAGGACGCGCACACTGACCTCAGTCCTCATCGTATCCGCGTCAGATGGGGGTTCTTTGGCAATTTTGGGCGGCATGGCTAGAAGCAAGCGTGGAGACGCGTTTAAGGTAGTTGGGGAGAGAGAGACAAGGAAGGACTTGGTAGTGTGAAAATCGACTAGTGTTGTTGATAGCTGCAATTATAAGCTTTTGTTTGTTGATGCCTATTAGGTTCGTTACATTGAAACCCAACTAACCATCAGGTAAGCATCGCTATTCATCATACAATTATCGGCCAACCGACATGAATGTCCTTACACGACCGTGACAGAGGAATGGCAGTAAGCATAGTACCTGTGGTAAATAGTAAATAAAGAACCCAAAAGAGTCGTCAACATGTGGCCAGGACCTACTGTTCATCGCAGACACCAATATAGGGCACAATTTCCTGTAAGGACTTCGGATCATGTGTAATTATGCATACCGGCTGTCGACGTTGTGGGTCGTAGCCAGGGGCATGGAACGTTGGCGTGCTCGACTTGCAGACCGTGGGCGATCGCTTCAAAGAGGCTCCCTGCGCACCGCATCCAGAGGGTGCCACAGCCCTTGCCGTCATGCCGGCGAGGTGATTGAAGCAGCGCTTTAAGCGGAGACAAAAACAATGGCAACACTAATTGCTCCCTGGCCTGGTCAGTGCGTTTCAATCCTCAGCACCATCACAGAGACAGAACTCGCAGGCGGTTGAGCGTGGCGGCCTATTGAACGCCCTGCGAAAGGTGAAAAGGCTTGTATACCGTCTGCGTTTCTTCTCTTCTTTCCTGCGCCTCGTTTGCACAGAAATAAGCCGTTTAGTGTTGCCCAAAAGCGCTTGAGAACGAAGGGACGGCGGAAAAAAGAGAAAATCTGTCCAGATGGATAGTATGTACCCGAATGTGCCAAATCAATGGCCGCAGAATGTCCCCGACCCCCAGCACGTCCATGTTGACGGTGCACCGTCCTCAAACGACGACTGGAAAGACCGTGCAACACCCAACGCCGGCGCGGGAGGGTCAGTTACTGCGCAGCCAAGCTTGGATCTGAGCGACTTTGGGTTGGGCGATATACCGGGTAAGCACTTCTTCAAGTGCCCATCAACCAGCTGGTCTCCAATACGATCGCTGACCTTTGCTCGAACAGGGCCGTCTACGTCGGCCTCGATATCACCACCACCGCAGCCGTACTATGCTCCGCATCCGTACCAAAGCTTCTACATCTCAACCGTTCCTGCGCCATACAATGCCATGGCTTACAGTTCTTTGGCCTGGTCAAATTCCTCCGCACCGTTACCGCTGTCGAGTTATTCTACACTAAATGGCGCAACTACCTCGTCGCTATCATCGCCCCCGGCATCGCAGCAGCAGATGGCGTCTCCTCCCCCTCCTCAGCCTCAACTAATGATTGAGTAAGTGCCTCAACATTTCGGGTCTGCGATCACTGATGTCTGTCTCTCAGCCCCGCATTGACGACAATCAGTGATACAGAGGCCAGTCGACCATATTCACAATCCTCCAGCCAAGTCGCACCGTCAGCACAACCAACTCAATCACGGCAACAAACCCAATATCAATATCAGCAGCCTACATTATCGATTAATCCTTCTTATGTTCTTCCATCACATTTTTATTCGCACTCCCCACAGCATCACCATACACAATCTCAGTCTGAACCTACCACGCTCTCTCCTCATGTTCTTCATTCTCCATCTGCTTCCATGACCGGTTCCTTGTCTTCCTTTTACTCCCCGTCCACATCGTCCACATCCACCAGTACCCCTGCGATTACGATCAACCCTCAAGTCCGAAAGGACAAATTCTCGGCTGATGTTAGACCACTTCTCCAGCCCAATTCATTCACCGGAGCTGGCGCCGTCAACTCACTTGTTTTACATATCGAAGACTTTGGGTCTCAGGACGTGGATCCGAATATCCGCCTGGAGATATTGACGAAGATTAGGGACAACGCTGGTAATCATTATTTTCGAGCATGGCTGGAAAATGTTGCCGCTATGGATATTACTCGCGAGTGGCTCAAGGCTGGTCTTACGGCTAAGAGCGATAGCCTTCTAGTTGAAACCATAATGCCGTTGCTCCACGTCAGTTTGATTCAAGTTGCGAGTAAAGATGAGCCTGATGGGTACCTTTTAGATCATCGATCGGCTCCCTATGACAATTGATGCCCTGAAGGCGTCAAAGCTGGGCAAGATCATTGTTAAGCTGGTTAAGGAACCACCGGCACCAGGTGAGCCCTGTTCCACAGTAATCCATTCCACCCATGCACCCAATGGAGATATACATAATTATGCCTCCACATCGAAACGTGCTCTTCTGTATCATAATCTAAGCGAGAAACCTTATGTATCTAACAATTGCTTGCTTGTCATTGTTCTGCTGCAGCGATCAAGGATATGGCGTCGAATTTAGAGCGAAAATGGCGTTTGTTGGTCGAAAATGCCACGAAACAGACAGAAACCAATCCAACTGAGGGTGGGCCACGTCAGTTTGTTACACGGACCGACGAGCGCTAATATCCTGTCCAGATCCAAAATTAAAGAAACGGAAGCTGAGTGAACCTCCGGCTGCCAAAGCACCACCACCTGCCAAGAAGGCTGCCGTCACACCTGCAGTGTCGTCTTCCAAGATCACTGTGAAAAAGGAGGCGAAGCCCGTATCTCTACCCGTCAAGGATTCGCGATCTGATTCGTCATTTTTCTCCGCTCCGAAACCCAAACCTAAACTACCCAGCTTCAAGAAAGCTCCAGTCCCTGTCAAGAAGGAACCGGACACGAATGTTGCGCAACCATCGTCGATCGATCCATTCCAAGAAGCGCTCAAGTCCATGGGTAAAGGACGGAAAGCATCTCCAGCCGTGTCCACACCACCTTTGATCACAGCCGCGAGCACGCCTCCTGCAGGCAATGCCACTGGTAAGGCGAAGCGAAAGACGGTCACGTGGGCGCCAGAAGGTCAACTGGAGTCGATCCGGCTGATCGAACGTGCGGTCTACGACGATGATCCAGTAGATGTCAGCCCTCTGCTCTATTTTCACGTGTACTGTACATTGATATCGCGTGTCTTGGGCGTGTCCGATAGGGTATACATACTGCGCACAGTCTTCGCGATCTTGATCGAGGAGAGGGGGCTGCATTGCATGCACATTTGTTCGAAGAACTCATTGACTGGACGGATCCAATAAGTGAGTCGCCGAGATCATGATGAAGCTTGTTCGATCGCTAATACCGGGGCTAAATTTCGTTCTTATAGCCATCGATATCCCGATAGATATTGATCTGGCACAACGCGGCCTGCACAGTATGGAGAAAATGGCTCAAGAGGAACGAGAGCAGACCGCACTAGGCGCACTCTATATGAGCGCGGCGCAGATACCAGATAGTCCCGCTGAGCCTGCTGCGGCGATTATGGAGGAGGATGTAGACGTGGACGTCAAGATGATGACGGTCGGGCCGGAGTGCGACCTCGTCTTTTGGAGTGGAGCTGCACTGTCACCACAGGTGTCCGTCGCAGACCTGGTGAATCAGCTCGCGGCGGGTGGCATAGACCATCCGATGAACGGAAACGGTCCGGCGATGAGCTTTGACCCGAACATCCTGTCGTCCATACAGCCGGAACAAATGCAGCAGTTGATGCAGCAGGCGCAGGCGCTGCTCAATGTGGGTGGACAGCCTCCGCCGTCCTTTGGCGGTGCGGGCCAGGCGCCGGGGTGGAATTCCCCGGGCCAGTTCCCAGAGTTCGGGCAGGAGTTTACGGGGGACGATGCCGGCGCTCGGGCCCGATGGGCCGCTGAAAGGGGGCGAGGACGCGGGCTTCGTGGACGCGGTGGCCGAGGGAGGGGCGATGAGGGCTCGTATAGAAATAGTAAACGAAGACCATGCAGTTTCTTTGCGGAAGGAAGGCGAGCATCGATCACATATCTGAATGTGAGACTGGCGAAAAACTGACACGCCGTCTTTTTTTTTTCGTGACCGCAGATGCAGATATGGCGATCAATGCGACTTTAGCCATGAACCGATTTTCTAGTAGCTTACTATTTTACGTTCGAGCTCCCTCTGTTATTTTGGCATGGAACACTATTGTTTATGATCATCCGTCGGTTGCTTGATCCATCATGCCCCTGTCGATGACACCCGTCACCAACAAGGTTAATCGCGCCCATGTTTATTTCCGTATGCTGATTGCTCAGCTTGAATCGCCGCGAAGATAGCTGGCAAATGTCGAAGAGAGCACAATAATGTTGTAGTGGTACAGAAAGCTATAATTAACACATTGATGAAGGCACCAGCAGAATCAGAGCAACAGCAACACGGTGCACGTCCCGCCAAAGGATAGAAAGATATATGTAGCAGCCAGATACACACGAGGGAGCAGCTGATACCATGACCATGCACAATCACAATATACTTCCGACGCATCGATAGCGACACAAGATATTCCACAAAAATCCGTCAGATGTTAACCGTTCCGCTTTTGTTTGCGTGTCCTTTTTGATTGGGGTTCAGCGTTGCCGATTGTCGGCGAGTTGGTATCGTTGGGCTTGCGTTTGAGCGTTGCCGCGGCCATCGTTGGCGTAGATGAGCTCAGTCCCGCCTGCGAAGGAGCGGGAGGCTGATTAGGTGCTGGGGGAGCGGGGCCGGAGGTGGGGAGCTTACTCTGCTTTGGGGGGATATCAGCAGAGGGCGGCGGCGGAATATTTTGAGGTGAACTGCCTGAAGACATAGAGTGTATAGGAATAGCTGGTGACATGCCCGCATACAGCGCCGACGTCGGTGGACCACCATAGCCCTGGAAACCCCCAGGTCCACCGCCGCCTGGAACTGGACCCATGAATGCGCCGTTCACGTTTGTATTGTGTGCTGCCTCCCGGAGTTTCTTCGCCAGCGCCGAGAGTGCATCTACGTGGGGAATTTCGTCAGGCGGCGTATTCATAGGTATTCGGGAGTGGCGTAGCTACCCATCGGCCCCAGATGCGTTTCATTCGCGAACGAAATCAAGTCTGTCATCTGACTTACGCTCTCGGCAAGCTACAAAACAAACGATTCGGATCATGGCTCAAGATAAATGTCGTGTTGTACAGACCTCTAGACACCGCATGGTGGCTTGCGGGATGCCAAATGCGTTGACAGGTTCGCCTGGTATTGATGCGTGGTCAATCAAAATACGAGGCTCGTCCCATTGTCTATCTTCCTCTCGTTGGCTGACAGATGCACCATTAGGGCTGGGCGTAGGAGCATTACGCCCACGGGGTGTCTTGGGCGGTTCGCCAGTACGTTGACCAGCGATACCATCGAGGGAGATAAACTTTTCGTGCATATGCGCATCAAACTGAAGCTGATCGAATTTGAGGGCAAAGGGGGGTTGCTGGGCTTGCGGGGGGCTTGGGAGTGGAACGATGCAGACGTGGACTGTCAGGGGGCCGCGTAATGTGACAGTGTATCCGTTATTATACTTGTACGTCCATACCGCGCTGACACATTCAACCACCGCGTGATGTTGGGCAAGAAGTCTCTCGCGCGCGCCGTCGAGTGAGAGTGTCATGGATTTGACACCCGATTGCGTGGTCACTAGAAAAAAACGGGGTAATATGGGAACGCCGATTTCTGAACACGGCGCCGTCGGTAAATTAATGTCAACGTCACAATTTAAGCTGTCAGAGAACGGCAAAGTAACGTACCAAACGGTTTGGCTTCATTCCTTTGGTTATCCTTCCACAATGTGACTTTCATGATCGCCCTCGGCATAAAATAATCCTGAACTAGTCTGGTCCAATATGATAATTGATGTTTCTATCGAAGAATCCGGAGTGAGATTAAAGTCAGCAAGAAGGTCGAGAAAGCGAAGAAAAGAGCTGACGAGAGGGTCCTCGTTCGACAGTTGTCCACTAAACTGTAGTAAACGAATGAGCCCTTGGCCAAGCCCCAGTGGGGGAGCCACCCTGCTCATGTGAAGCGTCAGGATCTCGTTCGGCAATACAATTAATGGTACTTGGAACTCACACAGGATGCCGTGGAATAACGGAGGGTTGAGATTGTGACGTGCTCGCCTCTGAGGAAGCTGCATTAGTGGCAGGCGAATTGATGGTCGGCCCCTGTGATGGGCGCGGGGCTATAGGTTGTTGTACCGAGGGAGACTGTCGTTGCTGAAGAGGTGATGACTGAGGAGGCTGGGTATGGGGGGTTATTCGCGCGGAAGTAAGAAGTGCAGATGAAGAGGGGAGTTGTGATTGAGAGCTCCGTGGTGTGTGTGACGGGCCCGCTTGTGATGGTGGACGACCTGGTGGCCCCTGCGGCTGGGACTGTGGTCGTTGTGGTTGCTGTTGCACATGAGCAGCCATAGGATCTGACGGAGAGTGTCGATGTGGTGGTGGCATTTGCCGTGGTGGTACAGAATTCCCGTGCGCGGAGCTAGGATGTGATGGAGGGCGTGGAGGCGGAGGATTTGCTTGCGGCACGAAATGACCGCCAAAGCTGTCATTTTGTTGAACCTGCTCGAACTGTTGTGCAGGGGTAGGCTGAAATGAAAGGCGACTTTGGGTAGAGGTATTTTGCAGACCTTCGCCGATGGACTGTGGTATTTCGAGAGCGTCATTTTGGGAAACAGTAGGGTTGAAGGGGAATGGAGCGCTGGGGTTGGGTATTCGACCTGAACCTGAGACCATGTTCTGGGGGAAATGGTTGTTCTGAAGGCCGACGAAAGCGCTGTCAGGATGACTCATCGGACGAGAACCTGGTGCTTGGGATGGGCCCGGCTGGCTCATCATCATGTTAGAGGTAGAATGCTGTTGTTGTTGCTGCTGCTGCTGCTGTTGAGGGTGGGTACCTGGGCGGGGTGAAGAAGTGAGGGAGGGAGGATGATGAGGATGGCCAGGCATGGTCGACTGAAAAGAACTTTGAGATAAGGGCTGCTGGAGACCAGCTTGTGGCATTCCTGGGGGTTGCGGCAGACTGCCCATGATCTGGGATGGCGCGGAAGGAGCCCTGAGAGAGTTCTGTGGCACGGCGGTAGCGCTCGGTTGACGCCCCATTAAATCTGGGGAAATTGATCCCGGAATGGAGGATGGTAAGCGAGACATGATGGGCTGCTGGGGAGGGGGGCGAAGGTGTGTGGAGATGTTAGACTGTGGATTGATGGCCATGTTGATACCATTGAGAGAGGACTGGGCGGGATGCATGCCAGGGGCATGTGAGGCGGCTTGGTTGAGGGCCTGGGGATGGGACTGGACACGGCGAACCTGTACGCCATTAATACCTTGTTGCATCATGCCTGCAGGAAAAGCCATGGATTGGAGTGGGTTATGTCCGAGCTGGGCCATATGGGGTGCACCGGGGGGGGCTGCGGATGTATTCATCTGTGGATTCTGACCCTGCTGTATGGTCTGACGCATCCGGTACCCCGCTGGAGCAGCCTGGAGGGCCGAGTTGTTGTGGTTCTGGACGCCGGGCGCGAGCATGGCCATAGAGGGATTTGAGGCGTTGGACATGAGGCCGATATGGTTGACGGACTGCTGCTGCTGGGGTGGCTGCTGCTGCGAGGGGAGAAAGTGAGGGGGATTGATAGATACCTGGGTGAGCTGGGGGATATTCTGCTGGGGACGCAACAGGTCGGGGGGAGGACGGCCATTCATGGCCACTAGCGGGGGGTCGGGATGCGAGCGAGATGGGGGCAAAAAGCGGTAAGATGACGGGCACGGAGCGAGCACGGCAGCACACAGCGCACTCGGCGCAGCGGGGGGAGAAACGGCCGGGGACGGGGAGCAGAGAGAGCCGTCGCGGTGGGGGGCGGTCGCGACGCAGATCGTCTTCGCGGACGGAGGGTGGGGGTGGGGCGGGGGTCGATGAAAAATATAATAAGTGGGAAAAAATAAAAGCAAGATATGATACTGGAGATATTTTTCGCGGAGGAAGATATGTCAGACGCTTGACGAGCAGCACGTCGACGGCAGACTCAAACTTGCTCTGAGGACCAGACTCCCACACCCTCTGCCACGTGCGCGCCCCTGCCACCACCACCAACGGACCAAACAACATTATTATCCAATGGTCCGCAAACTAAAACATCACGAACAAAAACTCCTCAAAAAAGTCGACTTTCTCGCCGTACGCGCACCCTCTGACCCCCTCGAGCACCTCCTGACCCCCCCGTTTTCCAGTGGAAGCAGGATGCCAACGTACGCGAGATCAAGGTCCTCCGCAGATACCACATACAGAACCGAGAAGACTACCACAAGTCAGTCACCCATCCCCGCTCCGCTCCAATCTCACCTCCCCCAGATACAACAAGCTTTGCGGCGCGATCCGCTCCTATGCGCACCGCCTTTCCATGCTCCCCGCGCAGGACGCCTTTCGCGTCTACATGGAGGCCCAGCTCCTCTCCAAGCTCTATGACATCGGCGTGCTCACATCACAGGCCAAACTCAGCGACGTCGACGGCAAACTCACGGTCGCCGCATTTTGTCGCCGCCGCCTCGCAGTGTTCATGTGCATGAGCAAAATGGCAGAGACTGTCAGCGCAGTATGTGTTCTCCTCGCTTCTCTGCTACGCGCACTCACTCCCGCAGGCCGCAAAGTTCATCGAACAGGGTCACGTTCGCGTCGGTCCCGACACAATCACTGATCCTGCTTTTCTTGTCACAAGGCACGTATTTTTAGTTCCATCCCGCACACCGCCTCATACTACCTCCAGGCATATGGAGGATTTTGTAACTTGGGTAGACACCTCCAAACTTAAGCGGACAGTCATGGCATACAACGACGAGGTTAGTTCTCCTCCACTCTTCCTTACCCTTACTGACAGGATCCAGCTCGACGATTTCGATCTGTTGTGAGTCCTCGATTCTATGTGTCGTGACTCGTGCTGGGCTCGCAAGTCTGCCGCCCTCAAGTATACCGGTAGTACAGTGTGGCGGATTTTGGATGGGAATGCTCTAAAGGTGCCACCATGTCGTTAGATTGCTCTAGTAGTATTTCCGTTCAAACGTCCATGTGACTACGACACTACCTTGTACCCTACGTATCTGCTGTTTTATCTCTACAACTTAACGGCATTAGCACCAAGGATAACGAATGTAGTTTTTCACGCGAGTTGTCGCCGCGTCAAACACGTCAAGGTCTCGTTCCGTCCACAACCAAATCTCCTTCTGCCTCCCCTCACACACGTTCTCTCTTTCTTTCTTGGAGCCAAACGGCCACTAAACTCTCTTTTTTGGGTGCAGTGTTTCGACCAGACCGATGGCGGAAGCCGGTGACGGGAATATCAAAGTCGTGGTACGATGTAGGCCGCTCAACAGTCGTGGTACGCCTCATGCATATACCGTCTCTTGTCATATGTTGTCTTTCACTCACTCCTCTCCTCTGATTTTCTGCCCCTTCCATGGGCCGATCATGCAGAACTCGCAAGAGGCGCCAAGCCGCTCATCCGGATGCAGGGCAACCAGACGTTCCTGGATCCGCCAGAGTCTGGATCTGCTCAAGACACAAAGCGTGCCACGGAGCGGAAAACGATGGCCTTTAGCTTTGACAAGAGTTATTGGTCTGCTGGGCCTCGCGACGAGCCGGGCTACTGTTCACAACAAACATTGTATGACGACCTGGGGAAGGAACTGTTGGACCATGGGTTTGCGGGATTTAATGCATGTATTTTGGCTTGTGAGTCTCTTTCGATCTGGTTCATCCTCGCCTTCCCTCGCACTGAAATATGACACACTGTCTAGACGGACAGACTGGTGAGTGGTTCCTCTGTGGTGCCGAACATGACGTATTCATGCACTAATCCCGACAGGTTCTGGTAAATCTTATAGGTACGTCCCAAACCACAGCATATATGCACTAAACATCTGTTGACCTGGTCATTGGACAGTATGATGGGATGTATGTGCCCCGCAAACCCGTGGCTTCGCCCTCGTTGACGAATTCCATCTTAGATGGGCCTGACAAAGGAATTATACCCTTAACATGCTCGGAGTTATTTGTACGCGTAGAACAGAAGAGGGCCGCAGATCGCAATGTCAATTTCACGGTAGAGGTATCATACATCGAGGTATGTCTCTTCTCACTCGTTCAAAATCTCTCACCGGAATGCGATGATTACAGATATATAACGAAAAAGTGCGCGACCTTCTGAACCCCAAAAACACGGGGAACTTGCGTGTTCGAGAACATCCGAGTCTGGGACCGTACGTTGAGGATCTTTCCAAGCTGGTTGTGAGTAGTTATGATGAGATGATGACACTCATGGATGAGGGGAATAAAGCGCGGACGGTTGCCGCTACAAACATGAACGAGACGTGAGTCATGACGCTGCCACATTCAACCAGGGTACCCAACACACCTATTCAGATCGTCTCGATCCCATGCTGTATTCACCCTGCTATTAACCATGAAGAGGCATGATGTTGAAACAAATCTAGACACTGAGAAAGTATCTCGAATTAGGTCCGCGTTCACTTTTCGAGCATGAAGGTGACCCAAGCTAACATCTCACCCGCAAGCTTGGTCGACTTGGCGGGTTCAGAGAGAGCTAACTCGACTGGGGCGACCGGTCAACGTCTCAAAGAAGGTGCAAATATCAATAAATCGCTTACCACGCTAGGAAAGGTCATCTCTTCACTCGCCCTTGCGAGTGGTCAGGACGCAGGCAAGAAGGGAAAGAAGGGAAAGGCTGATGAATTCGTCCCTTATCGCGACTCTGTGAGAACTAAATTTTCCCCGTTCTACCTATATCCTTGACTCTGACAGACATCTTATTGAATACTAGGTTTTGACCTGGCTACTTAAGGACAGCTTGGGGGGAAACTCGAAGACAGCCATGATTGCCGCCATTTCGCCAGCCGATTACGAGGAGACGCTGAGCACGCTACGATATGCTGATCAGGCGAAGAAGATCAAGAACAAGGCCATCGTGAACGAGGACCCGAATGCGAAACTCGTGCGTGAGCTCAAGGAAGAGTTGGAGTTGCTCAGGGGTGAGCATATGCGGGATCACGCTGTATGATGTATTGCCAGCTGACCTTGGTTCAAGCTCGCGTGGCGTCCTCAAGCGGAGAGGATACGTTTGACCCGCATATACCCCCGGAGAAACAAAAGGTCACTTATCAGACAAAGGACGGAAAGATCAAGACGGTCACAAAGGCAGAGTTGCAGGAACAGATGGAAGCGAGTGAAAAGTTGATGCAGAGTCTAAACGAGACGTGGGAGGAAAAGTTGGTGAGGACGCAAGAGGTGCAGAAAGAGCGCGAGAAGGCTCTGGAGGAGTTGGGTATCACAGTGGAGAAGAACCTTGTCGGTGTGCATACTCCGAAGAAGGTTAGTATGTCTTGAGCGGCGAACTAGCACCACACTCACAATTTTTTCAAGATGCCTCACCTGGTGAACCTGGTAAGCACTATTACACGAAGGTATTAAATCGTATACTGAACGCACCTTCTTCCGCTGTTCAGAACGAAGGCGAGTATTGACTAGCGACTGCTGGTGACAGATCGAATTGATGACACCATTCATAGACCCATTGATGAGCGAATGTTTGATATATCAGCTCAAGCCCGGTCTTACCATAGTACGTCCACTCGTGCTCTGATGTCGTCAACGAGTACTCAATCGAGAGAACAGGTGGGCCGCATGGACAGCGAAAAACCAGCAGCAATCCGACTCAGTGGAGACAATATATCCGAAGAGCATTGTGCGTTCGATAATATCGACGACAAAGTTACGTTGCATGCTATGCCAGATAGCGTGACGGTAAGTGCGGATTTAGGAGTTATTGCAGGCTGCTGACTTGTTCAATAGTTCCTGAACGGAAAGCAGATCGCACCAGGCCAAGTGAGTATTACGATGGTATTTGAAGAGGTTCGTTGTAACTGTTTTTGTAGCCTTACAAGCTGCGATCGGGTTATCGAATCATTCTTGGTGCGTTTCATGTAGTCTGCAGCTTTTGTCATTGATCGACTTCGGATAGGCGACAACCATGTTTTCCGATTTAATAACCCTGAAGAAGTTCGGAAACAACGTGATCGAGCGACCGCCCGATCGAATTTACACCTGAGTGTTTCTGCTGCCGACCTTGAAAGCGCCGAAGTTACTGCTACGCCCTCGACTCGCCCTCCGTCCAGAGCCTCATCTGCGGGTGACGCTGACGTAGACTGGAATTTCGCGAAGAGGGAAGCTGCTCTGGCGCGACTGGGCCTCGATCCCACACTGGACAACCTTCCGGACGAAGAAATCAACAAGCTCTTTGAACGAATCACCAAGGTCAAGACGATGCGTGACCACAACTCGAAGCCACGGCCTGAGAGTAGTCTCAGCCAGCGTGATGACGTGTGGAGCGAGTCAGGTCGGCCATTCTCTAGCGACGCAACGACGGACGATACAAGTGTCGATGCTGGTCCGAGCCACGGAAGCCCTGATATGGATGGCCCCCTCAAGGATGTCCAGCATCAGCTGGAGTCTCGTCTCCAGGCTATCTCAGAGTCCAGCGAAGCCGAAGACTTGAAGGTGGAAAAGGATCATATGGAACACCAGTTGAAGATGGTTCAACAGCAGCTCAGGCGACTCATTAATGCACGTGCCCATGGAGAATCCGAAGACGATATTTCCGGATTTGAGCCAGTCATTTACACAGCAAAGCAATTGCGCTTGATACGGAAGGTTTTGGATAAATGGCGGGCCCACCGGTCGTTCTCTATGGCTGAGACTGTCTTGTCTAATGCCGTCCTCATAAAAGAGGCAACTGTTATCAGGTACGGTGTTTTTTTGTGGGTTGACAGAAAGACAAGGACGATAGTTAACCAATTTGAATTTTGATTGTAGCAAGGAACTCGGCAAAGACGTTTCCTATAATTTTACTATCGCCTCCGGTGGGTCGCTGGCAGCCCCAACTTCGGGCGTGGACAACATTGGAAGTCTCGATGGGTTTGGCGATGTTGCTGATCCTCGCCTTGCTTCTGCAACCCAGCCATCTGTTGCTGTCAAGGTTCTTGACAAGAAACACTGTGCAATCTATACGTGGTCTCTGGATCGTGTCCAACAACAGCTACAGCGGATGCGAAATTTAACAACTTACATCGACAGGCCATCGTATACCCAGCATTTCAGCTCCGATAAACCCTTCTACGACTCTCCCCCGCCACAGTTTTCTTTTATCGGCAACGCCCTCATATCCTTGGCGCCTCTTTCGCGTCGCCTCTCTTCATCCTCTTCGGTACCAATATTTTGCCGTTATACGGCGGAGGCAATTGGCTCCTGCAGGGTGGACATCAAGATCTCCAGCGTACTCCACTCGAAGCATGCATCCGGATCAGCTGCGTCTACTAGGCCTAACTCTCCAGCCCCTTCTGTGTTACCTCCAGGGAGCAAGATCAGCTTCTTCTTGACTATTGATTCTATCAAAGGACTTTCGTCTCATGACTTTGCGGCTTTGCATCTGCAGGTGCGACTATCTTCGTTCGTGGGACCATCCCTTGCAAACGAGGAGATATTCCCTTCCTCCGTGCTTGAAATGGAATCATCTTCACTGTCGGAACTCAAGTTTCGGCGGACATTCTCCATTGTTGCTCCTACCAAGGTTATCAATTACTTGCGACAAGGATACGCTCCAATAGAGTTCTTCGCGACCGTCAAACCAACTTACTTGGAACGGCTGGAACGATGGGACGAAATGCGCGAATTGCGAATTCACCCGCGCCCACCTTCCTCCCTAAGCCAAGCAGACAGCAAATCATCAAATACGCAAATGATGCGACGGTCTGAAACGGATTTCGTCATCGAACAACTCCACGATGTTGCGGCCCGTGTTCAGGTGCGAGAGCTAGCTGGGGACGGGGAGTACGTTCCCGTTCCTGTGATTTCTCAGGGAAGCCTGGATCCAGGTGCATTCTTCCTCCACCAGGGGCTACAGCGTCGTATTTTCCTGGAGCTCTCGTCAGATTCAGGATCTCAACTCCCATGGTCAAATGTTACAAAAGTCCGGCTGGGAAACGTGCGGTTGCTCGACCCGAAAGGCCGAATACATGATTCCACATCCAAAGCCATGGTTACCCTTCCATTACTTGCAGATCAGAAGGTCGAGTTCAAACCAGATGGGACAGGATCGTTGACTTCTCAAGCTCTTTGGGATTCGAGCGTTCACGATTCTGTGTTGCTCAATCGCGTCACGACGAATCCGTACCGCGTTATCCTTCAACTTCAGTGGGCGGTGGTGGTGGAATCGTGTAGTGAACCGGTTCAATTCTCCATGGATATCGCGGTGACGATGCAAACACGGGATGCTCGTCCTCCAAACCGTTTCCTTACCTTCCTCAGCTCAGGCAAGATTCTTTCCAGAATGAATTCGATATTCAAAGTCCGTCTGTCCCCACCCCTAACACGTTCGCCGCAAGACCTCTGGCGACTTGACACATCAGAGAAGTACGTGCGCGGGGAGGAGGTGCTACAGAACTGGAAAGCCAGAGGTATTTCAGTCGTGGAGGACTACAACCGTCTTGTGAAAACGGAAAGGAGAGCTGCGGATGTGCAAGCTGTGCGTATTGTGCTGGCATCCTCCCGCGCGATGTCACGGCCTGCCGCATTGGGACCTGCTGTGTGGGGTGTGGATGCATTACTTGAGAAGACGATCACACTGTGGCAAAAACGGTATAGCCATCCTGACGAGGTTTGTTGGATTGGATACCACAACACGGAGATAGGCTTATCATAATGAACCTCTTCTTGGCACAGGTTGTCCTCAATCAGGTTCCGTCAGAGCCCGACAGGCCCGCGTTAACCTCCAAAGCTAGTAGGTCTTATGACGACGCGATCAAACTCAATTCTACTGTGACGCTAGTCCCGCGCAGGTGTGTCTGGCTTTTATAACTAATGTTGAACAAAACAAAAATTCTTCCGTAGTGATGGCCCGACGAAGAGAGGATATCTGCTCATTCTTACAGATGCCAGCCAAGACGTATGGTGCAAGCGGTGGTTTGTCCTTAGGAGGTGATGTTCATCTTCTTTGGCAGCGGTGCATCTTACTCATATATACTAGACCTTACCTCCACATGTACACGAACTCAAACGAACAAGAGGAAGTTGGTGTCATCAGTCTCAACGGAATGAATATCGAATGTGACTCTAACAAGGAGGCTCTCCTTGGGGTAAGTCGAAGGTGTGCTGGTCGTGGTCTTCATCTGACACGGCCACTCGCAGAAACAATTGTGCTTCACGCTATTCACCGCCGCTAATTCGCATGTGCTCGCTGCCCCAACGTTGAAGGAATTACAACAATGGAAATCGAAACTAGACCCTATCGGATCGAACCTCACGTAGACGGCTCTCGCTACGGATCATTTTCTCTCTCGTTTTCCGCGTTTGTTATCTTATTGAGCATACTCGTTTACACGTATACCATAGTTACCATACCAAACCTGTTTATGTTTATGCCTTACATGTGATATTGTATAGATCTGCCTGATGCGTCGAAACACTGGAGTTTTCTGGTCGCACGAGACTCTTGTGGTGATGGTTTGGTGCCGGTGCTTTGTCTCTACAGCACACGGTTGAAGTTTCTCTTGAGGGGACCCACAACGTGCTCTTTCCCTAAATGAACTTCGGAGATGATGATTATATTAATACATCCCGGATAGACGATGCTCGACCCACCGCTTTACCATACGCAGCCGATATCGTGTACAACCACCGGAGTCCCTTCGTACCTTCACTCAGATCCGATAAACTTTCGGAAGCATAGAGGACGTTCCGTCAACAAAACCTTACCGTTACGTCCGTCACCGGCCTGGCAGGCAACATGAGAAACGGGAGTTGCATGGCATGGTGAGAAGAGCTCGACTCCGTCTTTTGTTTTCGCGATATTCGCTCGCGCTTTCGCCGGCAACTATGTCACCAGGGAGGCGTTCGGGCGCGAATGCATATAACCGCATCCCTTGTGTGAAATTTTCAATGTTGAATCATGTGAGGGAGTCATCCGTGCCGCCCAAGGCGGCAATATCCCGTTCCCGGCGTCACTCATCCGCTCATTTGACAACCGTCATCAGGTGCGAATAGCGTCGCGTCGGGGGAAATCGTGTTGTTCCGTTGTCGGATTGCTCGGGTTCCTGTCGTTTCGTATCGTATCGGCCTCTCAGCCTGTCATCGCACGTTTTCCAGCCCGTGCACCCGCCTGGACTCTATTGGTGGGGGTCCGAACGGAGTTTTTCTTCCTTAGTATTTTCGTCGTTGGAAACCGACCTCTTTTTCCCTATTGCTTCGGGGCATGGTGGCACGTTGGTGCGTCATTGGAAATTACGGAACTTGAGAGCGCCCACGGAGACATATCCCCGAATGGTTTGCACAGCGGGCTCTTTCGCCTCGAGGCAACGTGGTTTGTTTGAAAGTTCAGGATACGCTTGACATGGGTAAGACTGTAAACTGATTATCGTGATTAGGGGGATTGAATGGAGATGTTTTACGTCTCTTTCTTTTTGTTTGGGGCCTTGACGGATCGATAAGCTCTTGGTCAGATCAATGTTGGACTTTATTATGAACCCAGGGATGAGATACCGTGACATCAGAAACCTCCCGAGATCGCTCAGATACTCGGGATTGCAGCACTTGAGGTCGAGGCTGAGAGAGGTGAGCTCCGGGTTCGCACACATACCAAACACAACTGGCGATAGCTCGGGGTTTGTGGCCTTGGCGTTTGAGAATGGATGGTTCCGGTTTAAACCTTCTATAGAGCCTCACCCACCTTCCCGCAAAATATCAATGCCTGCCCTCACAGCCCATCGTGTTCGAAGGTCGGCAGGGACGACTGTTCGCCATCTCTAAAGGCGTTCATGGCCGTAGGTGTGAAACCGAATTCGAGCACTCGTTCTGCAAATAGACCTTCACATGTGCCGTTGCAACTACACCGCTGTTTAGCCAGGGTCGCAGGAACCTCCTGAAACACAACACTCAAGCTCTACTGAACCAAGCGACGATATGGCTATCAACAGAGTTGAATCGGTTGAATCAGTTGACGTCACTGGAGATACCCCATGGTGGTTCGCAAGACTAGTGCACGCCTCGGTACCGAGATACGGACGGACGGAGGATCAATCAATCAAGACCAAGGAGCGGCTATGAAAGAATAAGCATCGGGTATGACTCACCGCTCAGATCAGGGTTTCGTTGATATGACGCCCCCAGAGATTCTTCCAAACGTTTCGGATCTTGCTTCGAGAGCGGCGACAGACCCCCGAGCATCTGTGCAAAAGGTGATCCCGGTCGAACCCAAGGGTTTGTGCGGGGTGTTCGGACTGTATGTCGAGCCTGAGCCGGGAAAACAAAGTTGCCCTGCCCCCGAGAACATAGCGCAACGCGGTGCGTCTCCGAGCCCTTCTGGGCAGAACCAGCTGAAAAGACGTTGTTCCTCGAGGCCGTGCATAGAATTTAATGGTTTGAGTTGTGTGCCTGGCCATGTGCATGACACTGGGGTGGCGCATTCAAAGAGCATAGCCTAGATGAGGTCATTCCAGTCTAAGGCAGACAAAAAAAGACCATTCGAAGCACACTTCGGAGGAAAAACTTTCAATACGGACCCGGTTACAGCCCGCGGTTCCGCATTACGACAGTGACCCTGCACACAGACTACAGCTGGAAAGGCCTCTTTCAATGGTACTGGCGGAGCAGCAATACAGGGAAAGATTCTACCTGAATCAAATATCCATGCCATCGCGGACACTAAAATGATGATCTTCCTGCACAGGTTCTTGAAACGGGAACTGATGGCAAATGAGATGCTTTGGTCGAGAACTTGAGTGAAGACAGTGACCGATCAGCACCTTCCCTTCAGAAGTTATTACTTAATGCCATCTTATGGGTTCACGGAATGATTGATGAACAGCTGAAAAAACGGTCGCAACGTCATGCGCCGATCAAGCTAGCGAGGGATTTTCAAAACGTGGATTCGGACCTCCACGATGGGATCGCGCGTCGATGTTCCGTTGACATTCGCCGCGCCTCGTAACGTAGCAATATTCTCTTCACGGGGTGTACCTGCCCGACATGCACGGTGCTCCCAGTGAGTGTGCGAACGACTCCTCTCCATCTCTTGGCCCATATCGTTACCAAGTCTACCCACTTGCCCTTCACCCTTGCACAGCTTCGGGCCGACGCGGTCGCGAACTCGTCATCAAAACATGGTGACACAGGCTTCTTGCAATGGTTGCATGTCGAGTCCGAGGTATGCCGACGCACCGACACCTTGTTCGAGGGGAAAAACGATTAGGCTCAACACAGCATCAACAGCTAAACCTCTTTTGGGGGCTAGTCCCGATACGCCGAAGGTTGCGTGCACTTTCCAACGCGTGACCGAGCTTCAGGTTAGACGTACCCAACTTTTTGCATCCCTGAAGCCCGACGCAGTCGGGCAATGCAGAAACTTGGTCCGCTCCGGCACTGTGGGTATTGAGAAATCCCGAACGGCATGGTGCCAAGGAACACTGGAAGGATCAGGATCTCAACACTTTGAGTCCCGTTCAACCTTGTAGCGGTTTCTACGCGTTTCTAGCGCGGTCATGGAGTGTTGTGGACATAATGAAGCGAGCAAATAACCAGTCTCAAAAAACGACATTGGTGCCGAGCCGAGCTATTGCAAGCCTGAGGGCCATCGATTAGCACTGCCCCAGAATACAGTCACTAACTCGAAATTCGCCGAAGCCAAACGGCGAGACACACTGAGATGAACGGACGAAAGAACTGGACCACCCTCTATATAGTACTAAGGGTCATTCACGAGTCATTGCTGCCACTACATGTGCCAATCGGTGATCTGTGCTAATGAACTTGTTGGCAACATTCTAGACAGTAATCGCATGTCGATTATATCTTATAACGGATGTCAAATGGATGTCACTAAGATGTGGCTGCTCGAAGACTTGCAAAACCTATCAAGCATTGTAACACAACTGGAAGTTGTTTACCAAGTGGTACTCCAACGACTCATTTCCCCCAAAGTGAGCGTCAAATCAAGTGTTCATTTGAGATCGTAATAGGGTACGGGTAGGCGATTTAGGTACAGTATGTTTTGGCTCCACGTTATACGGGAAAGATAAGAAGGATATGGAAACAAGTAGTGAGGATAAGAACGGTATAAGATATAAAGTGCATCTAGCAGTATGAACGAAATCTAGTCTTTGAGCTTGCAGCGCGAAATAGATAGTTTGTATCGATACATGACGAACGAAGGCAATAGGATGCTGAACTTGATATAAATCATTTAATCGCAGGCAGCCGGGCAGTCGTTCTGGATCATGAACGCGATCAAAATCAACTCAAGCGAGATTGACCTGGTACTTACTGGTCGTGTAAACGTAAGCATGTGGCAGGTAATGTACCCCTTGGCAAAGCCAGCTCCCGCATATGCGAAAAGATATTGCCACTTGCGCTTGAATGCCTCGTACTCATGAGCATCTTTCAGAGCAGGATAATCTTTAATGATCGCCTCTCGTCGCACATTTGCCTCGAGGCGGCGACCCCATTCGCGGAGAGTTCGGGGATAGTCTATGAACGAGACACGGCTTAGGGAAGGTCCATAGAATTGAGCAATGGTACTCTTACGTGCAGCGTGGTTCTCAACTCCCTCAAGAGTAAACCTGCCTTCTGAGCCAGTGTTTGCGGCTTGAATTAATGCCGTCGCACTTGGCAAGCAGGAGTTTGGCCACATGTAGCGGCGCATAAAGTCCTCTGGTCTGTAATTTGCCTGTCAGACGGGCAACAGTCTCTTGAGGCGTGATACTCACTGATAGGTGCAGTATCTTGATTCTGGGAATGTAGAAGCGCTGACAACCGCGGTCGCATTTCTTGACTTCAGAGCAAAGTCTACGAGTTTGAAGTAGGTGTGATAATGCTTGGAGCCCACGTGCTAAAGCCGTATCACTGTGAGCGAGTCTGTAATAGATGGGCTCATAAAATATCCTGACCTCCAACATTTCGATGCTGATGAAGGCATCAAATGCCTTCTCAAACTCGGCGGGGATCTCGCGATAATCCATCAGATGGACCCGAATGCGGTCCTGGAGACCAGCTGCTTTGATCCGCTCTTCTGCAAGTGCTTTTTGTTCTTTCGACAATGTCAACGTGTCAACTTCACAGCCAAACGTCCGGGCAGCCTAAGTTGGCGCAAGAAATATCAGCGGAGCGATTGAGAACGAAAGTAATTCAATTACCTCAATGGCCATTCCGCCCCAGCCCGAACCGAATTCCAAGATACGGTCACCGGGTTTCACTCTGGCCGTGGTAAGCACATGGTGAATTTTACGGAGTTGTGCAGCCTCCAAATCGCCCGGGAATGGACCATCAACCAAATCCCCGCGGACGCCACCTTCAGCGTCGCTCCACAATGCGCATGAGTACATCATTTCTTTACTGAGGAATGCCTGATTGACACAATATTAGTGACGGTGTCACCAAACAATCTTCAAGACGCACTTTAAAGAGTTCATTAGATTGGTCGTAGCTCGCGATCGCATTTAAACGAGCGCGAGAGCGTGTCTGTCCCATGAATGCGTTAGAGAGTCCGGAAATTGCTGAGGTTACGCGGCTGATGGAGGAAGACAGGCCATCCATTCCAGACTCGTTTTCAAGCCAAAGCTATCGCACATCAGTCCCAAGAATCTCGCCAGAGGGACAACATCAACTTACATCCATGACAGCTTTGAGGCTGTTAACGTCAACGTCGCCTATCATGTACGCTTCGCTGACTGAAACAAAGTTAGCTCGAAATAATACATTCTAATGTAGGGGCTTACAGCCTAGGTCTTGAGAGCTAAGGAAGATATCAGCTTAAGCGCGGCAAGGGGGAAAGGGTAGATACGTACAAGAGAACACGAGTCCAGAAGTCCGGGCTAGTGACCTTGAGATAGACCTCGTTACAGCCCTTGGAGCGAGTTCCAAAATGGTAAATGCCCTGGGAGTCGGAAATGGTCAAGTAGCCTCTGGTGATGGCTCTATCGAGGACAGCGAGGACGGAGGTGCGTGCTGCCCAGTGGATCAGATATGTGAGAAGTATGGACAAGGTGGCGACATACCATAGCTGTGCAAGAGAGACTTGGGTTTGGGGAAGACGATGGATATCGAGGAGGGGGCACGATAGAAGTTGGGGGCCGACGAAAGCGTCAAGGCGGAAGAGGTTGCGGCGGTCAACATAATGAAGAGGGGTAGAGTAGGGTAGAAGTGAGGAGGGGTGAGGCTGAAGGAAGGGAGGATAGGATGGACTGTAAAGTGGATGGGGGAGGGATCTGGGGGCGGGCCATGGTGCCCCTTTATACGCCATGAGATGGAGACAACCCACGAGCAATCGCGTCACAATTTTGGACATGCAAAAATTATTCTGTAATGGCTCGGCAAAAAATAGAGGGAGAAGAGATTGCCTACTCGTGGCCGGCCAGGGATTCACGGGAAAGTGAGATTGGATCTGAGATCTGCAGATGCGGGCAGAGTCAGAGAGGTGGCAGAGTTTGAGAAACATAGATCCGCTGACAAGCGGGGGCAGTGGTCGGAAGAAGTAGGCTCGACGGTAAATTGGTTCCACATTGTCCAAAGGGTTGTGTCAGAATTGTTTCCAGGAGGTAAGAATGGATATGTATCAGTTGGTTGCACCTTTCCCTCAGTGTTGGCCGAGGGGGGAAACTCGCGTCCCCACGACGCGACAAGAAAGAAGATCCAGGTTGAGTGAACCCACTGGCAGAGGAAATATGAGCCAATCGGCAACTTGCGTGCACTAAAAATTCCCTCCTGCCAGTGCAAGCTCGTCTTGGGCCGACTTGGCAACCCAAGCAATCCAACTATCTCGACACCCAAACCAACGCTCTCCCACGTGGTTCTGGCGTGGCTCCCACCCTCACCAGGCCGTCACCCTGGGTTGCCGTCCCTGCTCAGGTCCCCTTCTGGGTTCACCCCAGGATCACCCTCGGGTCCTCGCAATCCGGGTCTCCAAAGGTACCTTGCTTAAGCACTCTACCCACCCTACATATCATCCCATCGTCGCCCGCATGCCCGTTTCAGCAACGCGTGGCGATGCCCCTAAAATCAGCTTGCTCCGACTGTAACATGTGAGTTGCACACTAATCTTGCCCTGACTCACCTTTTGTAGAATTCAGCCTTGTGATCAATTGACCCGTCGTCCTTCCCATATACATTACTTTTGATTGTTGTCAAGAATTGGCCCCGCGAGACAGTATTGGCACCTGAATCAACCGTGCATTCCATGTCCATTTCAGCCCGCCTCGTAGTGCCCCGTCTGGTTTCACTGTTCCGTTCCGTTGCTGCGGTACTCCGACTGTTCCATTTTCCATTGTATAACCAAACAAGGGATCCGATACTTTGGCCGCCATGGTCTCCACCCTTGTCTCCCTCCAAAGTCTCGCTCTGCGATGTGGAAAGCTCCTCCGCTCCATCCTCAGTTGGTTTCACAGCACGCCGATGTCATCCGCAATTATCATATGCTTCTCGGGCTTACGTGCCTCATTATTTTGGCTACTAGACGCTAGTTAGGTCGCGTGCTCTCCATGAGATAGTTCAACATCACTGGTCCGCTCCCAACGTTGCGCTCTGGGCGCCTCTGGATAAGAGATTCTCCTGCGCAAATCCGGCTCTTGCGCAAACGTCATGGACAGCGCGGCACACATTTGATTAGTCGTTGGGAAGGTCTTTCCTTCCATCGCCGCATGTCGGCCACTCATCCTGGAAGCATTAATCACCGCTTGCGCCACCATGCCACGGACACCTCTAAGGGTCAAGCTTCTCCCTCCGTATACTTCCCTGCGACATCATCGCTCCAGCGCTGAACCAACACACGCATAGTTCTCGCTACCTTCCCGTCAAGCCATCCGAGTACTAGCTTCCAGTGCCGCGGTAGGCGCTTTCTCGCCATAAGAAATGCATGGCAAGGCCAAGCTTTCACCGTAGTTGCGTTGCAACATTCAGCGTGGCGACCAACTTGTGAACATATATACCCTCACACACCTACAGGGAAGCTTACCCGAAGCAATATTCACGCTCAAGCGGTGAGAAAGTCCACAGTGCAATGTTAAAGTCTAACAGTCATTTACGACATGTGGTTGCGGGATCCGTGCGATTCGTGTCAGCATGTCTTTAAAATCATATTATTAAGGCCGCGAGGGCACCTGCCACCAGTGAGAAACATATCATGTGGGTCATACCGTGTCTCCGTCCGAACAACCTCCATCCTCCAAGCAAGATCAACTATCGTGCATGTATTCACGCACCAGTGAGCGTTTGAGACTCTACAGATCTTACGTCAACGAACTATTAATTAATATCTGATAGTGAGCCTCAAAGTCCAGACTCTGGTCTATATCCCAGCCACGATAAGCTGATAGGTAACTGCTGGACGGCGCCATGCTACTGATTCGCAGTGTGGTATTAGTTGGTTTGGTTGTTAATCGACTTATATTCTCCCTTAATGGTAGTTATCTTCAACTGATCAACATCAGGCTCGCTATGCCGTACACGTCACGTGTTGGCAGACTGAATCAATTGCGTCCTGAAATCCTGGATCATCCCGCTTGTGACGTGGACACTGACATACTCAGATTGTGGGCGCCCATATACTTTAGTTTGCCTAGAGGGAGGGGGATGCACTTCTGTCCATTACGAACCTTGCGATTTCGTAACCTCGGTCGAAGATGGCACAGAATGAAATATAGTTTATATCATTCGCCGAATTCGCTCTTGCTTGCTCGCTGGCAACGGAGATTCATTCCCGTCACACCCTCTGCATTCCGATAAAACCTCGATTCAAATAAAACTCCAATACGCTGCATAAGGTTGTATTGGAAACCCACAAACTTCGAACAACGACTCCTGTGAGGCAAGTCGTTGTACTTGCTCGGGTGGTTCTCCCGATGGCATCGATTGACTCGCGCGGTACTGTACGCTTACCCTCGAATCATATGTCCCGTCATCCTCAGATAATTCGCGCCGCTGTCAGAGTTTACGTGTCGCACGCTGCCAGGCCAGGAATTCCGTGGTTCGGACCGCAGCGGACAGATCGTTAGCCATGAAGTGGGATCCGAGAGGCGATCTCAGGGAAGCGAAACAATGGCGGTGATAGGCCGACGGTCTTGTTGAGGGTGATAGGCTAACCACTGAAGAAGACTGCCGCGTGGAGAGGGTCGAGACCAGGGCGGGCGTTCACTAGGGGACAAGGAGTACGGCGAACGGGAACAGCAGACTTCACTGATCGGTCATAAGTACCAACTTTGCCGCCACAACTTCTTGGAACGGCAATCGCAGGAACTTAATTCGAGGGGAACCGCGATCGGACCTGGAAAATAGTAGTAGGGGAGCTGAGTACGTGACGTGCTTCGATCAAAAGGGTAGTTGCTCAATATCCCCAGATGTCGAGGCTAGTCACTCTAGACACGGGGATCGTGGGGCATCAAGGTTAAAAATCGCCAGGATACGGTACATGCTATGTTGTAGCCGTGCCTGTGAAGGGCCTAGACACACTAGCGGCGGCAGAGCTGTAATATAGCCGATGCGCAACATCATGCACAATCCAGTCAAGGCCTGCGACCAAGTTATGACCAGTGACCGCGCTGCACGGCCAGATCTTCCAATTGTGGGATTTAATCCCAGACAAGTCAAGTAACTGAAGGCAACAGCTATGGTCAGAAGGTGGTTGGTGGAATATATCACCGCATACATCACGAATTTCCTCATCGTTCATTGACCCTTGGATGTCCTGCTTATTTGCGAAAACGAGAAGCGAGGCACCAGACAACCGCTGGGAAGGGCATGAAACTCGGAAATGGGAGAAACCCAATTACGCTTACATCCTCAAGAAGCAGGCTGTGTAGCTCCTCCTTACAGTCCTGAATTCGCATCCGATCTCCAGAGTCCACGACCCAAACGATGGCATCCGTTTGCTCGAAATAGTTCCGCCAATACGGGCGAAGAGTTTTTTGACCACCAACGTCCCCTGCTCGCATGGTAAATGAGTATGTTCTAATTAATGGCAGGAAATATATACAGATATTAAGTGTGTAGCTGGAGTGGAATCACCGCCGGAACCGTACTGATTTGAGCATGGATTGAAGGAACTGCGGATCTTTTGAACACTCACTTTCTGTGAATGAACGTCTTGATGTTGAATCCTAGAGTTGGGCTGATACCCGAAATATCTTCGCCATTGATCTTCTTCAGGATGGTAGTTTTGCCGGCGTTGTCGAGACCACTGACACGGTCATTAGGAAGTTGAAGGCGCAGGGAGATAATATGCCTACAGGAAGAGGATCCGCATTTCCTTTTCCTTCTGGCGGTTTTTTCTTATGATGGTGAGGAGCCCCATCGCGCATGTACTTCATCAAACCTCCAAGTTGGGCTCGAGGCATTTGCAGTAGGGAGCAGCTCCGCGGCGCCTCATTTCAGTCCCCGACAAGTGCCGCTGCGGCAAGATAATGGCACCTTGGCCGACCGTCGACGCATAACCGCTAACCCTTTAACCTACCGCCAGTCACGTCCGCGTCCCAGGATTACGAGTTGCCATGCCTCCGAAAAATAAAGGGAAGAAAGCCAAAGGCAATGCCGATGATTACTGGTTAGCTTATCACGTCGATCCACCGAGAGATCGCAGTTGAAGAATGTCTAATCGGTATTAGGGACACAGTCGGTCAATCCGTCGCGACCAACGATCTCGTAGCCGGCCAGGTCGGCGACTCTGATGCGGACTATCATCCAGAGACCAAGGCGAAACGCGGGTTTTCCGCATTCAGCGCACTCGCAATGCAGGATGATGACCCACCGGAGGTGGACGAGAATGAAGACTTTGGGGGTCTGATGGTAAGTTGAGACGTCGCGCTGGGATTCACTGAGTTCACCACAAATATGTTAGTCTGCCATAAAAGCGTCAACGTCAAAGGGTAAGAAGGGCAAAGGAAAAAAAGACAAGCCACAAAAGGAGGAGGCTCAGGGTATTGTTTCTGTTTTTAGTTTTTGAATTTGGACCCATCTACAGTCCTTAGAAGAACCTACCCCTACAATATCCTCCGGCCTCGAGGCACCAGCTGCCGAGCCTCAAGAGAACCACGCGGACGAGGTTGCGGACGCTGGTCCAAAGATACTCACAAAAAAGGAAAAGGAGAAGCTCAAAAAGGAACGCGAAAAGGTTGTTTGTATTAATCTTAATCTCTCAGTACCTGTCTGATCCTTTGCAGGCCAAGAAAAAGGCTCAAGCAGAGGCAAAGAAGCCTGCTGCAGCAATAGACGCAACGCTTGATGACACTACTGCGGTCGTAGGGTCGGTTTCTGCACCACCCGAATCAAAAGCAGAGAAGGACGAGGGGGACGAGGAGGATGGCGGGGGAGTTGCTACGAAGAAAAAGAAAAAGAAGAAGGGTAAGAAGGACGAAGAGCCGATCCCCGTTGCGGCCCCGGCACCAGCATCGGCCACGAACAAAAAGAAGGGTGGAATAAGTGCGCTGAGGGCGATGATGGAGGAGAAGAAGAGATTAGAAGAGGAGGCAAAGCGGAGAGAGGAAGAGGAAAGACGGCGCATCGAGGAGGAAGAGAGGCGAGCTGAGGAGGAGGAAAGGAGGAAAGAGGAAGAGAAGCAAAGGAAGAAGGAAAAGGAAAAGGTATGCCTTGGGATATATCTAGTGTCATCATCCTCGTCCTCATCTACTGAAATAGGCAAAACGCGAATTGGCCAAGAAAGAGGGTCGCTTACTGACGAAAAAGCAAAAGGAGGAAAAGGCTGCTGCTGAACGACGCAGACAGGCACTGATCGCCTCAGGAGTGCAGATCGAAGGTTTGCAACAACCGTCTGGGGTGCCTTCTGCTAGTAAAAAAGTGACTTATGGTTCCCGCAAGAAGAAGGGGCCCTTCAACAAAGATTCAACTCCTGCGTCACCTGCTATAGAATCAAGACCACTGAGTCCTGCCCCGGCCACTGCATCTCCTTCCCCATCTCCTATTCCAGCCGAACTTCCGGATAAAGCTGATGATGTCAAGGATGAGTGGGATGCTAGTAGCACGGACGAAGGTAACATCGGGCCATCTTCTGCCGTTAAGGATGAGTGGGATGCGTCAAGCGAGGATGTAGAGAACGCATTACCGCCGCCTTCCAAGGATAAGCCTACCAAGGGAACCGCCGTTCTTTCTGCACCTCCGCCCTCCCTCCCTGCTCAAGTGACAGGTCCGTGTATTCTGTTATCTCACGTCTCCTTATTTATCAAATTATACTAGCGTCGCCAATCAATGGGTCAACAAACAAATCTCAGGTGGTACAAGGATCCGCTGCCAAGCCCCCCGCAGAGGAATCTTCAAATGAGGAGTCGGCTGACGATGAATCTTCCGAAGACGACTCGGAGGATGATTCGGAGGGCAGTTCTGAAGAGTCGAGCGATGGTATGACGAAGACACAGCGCCTAGCTGCACAGAGAAAGGCGGAAGCTGCTGAACGTAGGGCAAAAGCACGCGAGGCTGCGCTTGCTGCGCGTAGCAAAGATGACCTACGTAGCCCGATCTGTTGTATCCTGGGTCACGTCGACACTGGTAAGACCAAACTACTCGACAAGGTCAGAATACGTGATATCTTATCGCCATGATTCTGACACGATCGAATCAGATCCGACAAACAAACGTACAAGAGGGCGAGGCTGGTGGTATCACGCAACAAATTGGTGCAACGTACTTCCCTGTCGACGCTATCAAGACCAAGACGGCGGTGTTAAACAAGGTCTGTACCTGGTTTTTGTTATCCCTTCTTTCTAAAGTATGATACAGGATGGGAAACAAGAATACAAAGTTCCGGGGTTGCTTGTAATTGACACTCCTGGCCACGAATCGTTTACCAATCTGCGCAGTCGTGGAAGTTCGCTATGCAATATTGCCATTCTTGTCGTTGATATTATGGTAGGTTTCCTTACAGAGCTGCCGGACTGTGCTCACGATCGACCGACAGCATGGTCTTGAGCCACAAACACTCGAGTCCCTACGCTTACTCAGAGACCGCAAGACCCCCTTTATCGTTGCCCTTAATAAGGTAATGTTCCATCTATCTTAACACATGCTCCTTCTCAACACTATTTAGATCGATCGTATGTTCGGGTGGGAGGCAACTCCAGATAATGCATTTCAAGAATCATTGGCCAAACAGAAGAGATCTGTGCAGCGCGAGTTCGAGGATCGTGTCCAGAAGACTATACTTGCCTTTGCTGAGCAAGGTTTAAACGCTGTGCTCTACTATGACAACAAGAGCTTCGCCAGAAATGTCTCGCTTGTACCCACTTCTGCCATTACTGGGGAAGGAGTTCCGGACATGATCATGCTTTTGGTCAATCTAACTCAACAGCGAATGAGCGATCGCCTCATGTACCTGTCAGAGCTAGAGTGCACTGTGTTGGAAGTCAAGGTCGTCGAAGGTCTTGGAACGACCATTGATGTTGTCCTTTCTAATGGTATTCTGCACGAGGGTGACAGAATAGTTATCTGCGGTCTCAACGGGCCCATTGTCACTCAAGTTCGCGCACTGCTCACGCCTCAGCCTCTGCGCGAGCTACGTATAAAGGTGTGTAATTTCCTGCGATATTTCTTTCTTTCTTCATTAACCTCTACACTACTCGTAGTCCGCTTATGTGCACCACAAGGAGGTAAAGGCAGCGCTTGGAGTTAAAGTTGTTGCCACCGATCTCGAGAAAGCTATTGCTGGCTCACGACTTCTGGTTGTCGGCCCTGACGACGACGAAGAGGATTTCATGGAGGAGGTCATGTCTGATCTTACTTCCCTATTGAATTCCATCGATAAATCCGGTCGGGGTGTTTCTGTGCAAGCAAGTACATTGGGTTCGCTTGAAGCCCTCCTCGACTTTTTGAAGGCCAGCAAGATTCCTGTGTCTGGTATCAATATCGGTCCTGTTCACAAGAAAGACATAATGCGTACTGCAACTATGCTTGAGAAAGCCAAAGAGCTTGCCGTCGTTCTTGCCTTTGATGTCCCTGTGGACAAGGACGCTGAGAGGCTGGCGGAGGAAATGGGCATTAAGATATTCAAAGGTATGTCATAGACTGATCCTGACATGGACTCGCTGACATTTGCGAAGCCGATATCATCTACCACTTGTTTGACGCATTCACCGCATACAACAACGAGATAATGGAAGCCAAGCGCCGAGATGCCGCGCCACAGGCAGTCTGGCCCTGTCGTTTGAAGATTATCGCTGCATTTTGTAAACGAGACCCCATCATCCTGGGTGTGGATATTCTCGATGGAACGTTACGGGTCGGTACGCCCATCTGCGTTGTGAAGGTCGATCCGGCCACCCAGAAGAAGGATATCATTGACCTCGGAAAGATGTAAGTCTTGACAACGGATTATAAATCTCATATCAGTTCACAAACATACGGACAGCACATCGTTGGAGATCAACCATAAGCCATATGAGGTAGGTCGGGGCTTGCTCCAACATACCTCAGAATGATAGACCCTCGTCATCCCAGATTATCAAGAAATCGCAGGCAGGTGGAGGCGTGGCCGTTAAGATTGAGCATGCTGTGTATCAGTCAGCCAAAATGTTTGGCCGCCATTTCGACGACAAAGACGACCTTCTCAGCCACATCACGAGGCAGAGCATCGATGTGCTCAAGGTAGTATTACATTTGAACGACGCATCTTCTTTATTCTGATGCAATCCCTTCAGTCGTCATTCAAGACCGATGTTTCCAATGAAGAATGGCTTCTCATCAAAGCATTGAAACCGGTATGCCATGGCCTTTTTCAGATACCACCCGTCATCTGACAATCTGATACAACAGCGTTTGAACATTCCATGAGAGCGACGACTTGCGAACGTGCGACACATATAGTACCTCATATGCCAGTGCCTGGAATCGGAGTTATATACGTACATTCATTGTATTTATACCACACGCCTATCGTTTGCCACCTTTCACATCTGTATCTTTCTCCCAAACTTATCTTCATTTTTGCATGTCTCCTCCGTCCAGCGCAGACGGCTACAAAGCCGCTCAGAACAGCAATCACGAAGAGCAAGCTCCTGCAGCAGCTGAAGATTCAGACGCTTTGCAACTGGTAATACCACACCACTCGAAATGGGATGACCTTGTGGGGTGATGCGCCGAGGCATTACTGGTAATCGGTAACGTCGTCTATAGCGGGAAACTGGAATGGGCTGCGGGTATCCCAGGTTGCCGACTCTTGAGGAATTTGGCCCGCGCTTCGCTGCTGTATCCTCGTGGGGATGACGCACTTGGGGTTGAGATCATACCGCTTGAACCTGAACAGCGCTCATACCTGCGTAGGGAAGCCCCCAGTATCGGCCTGTCATTACGCTCCTACGGGAGCAATGCATGTATAACTGACGCTCTTCACTTTGCTTTCCAGAAACGACTTGGGTACAAGCAGGTGAGAGAAATTTCCATATCGCTTGTGTCCATCGATCACCTGATAACGATAACGTGTACTCTAGCAACTCCATCGTAGTTGGCATCTTATCGAAAGTTTCGCTGCCAGCTTTGTAGCTCTGAACTTTATCGGCGGCGTTCGGTATGGACTAAAACGCCGATAACAAGGATTTCTTGTGATAACGATCCCTTCTTTTAGCTCGTTCTTATTCCTGGGGTTGCAGGCAGGAGGTCCTGCTGCCATATGGTATTATCTCTATAAAAATCCGGCGAGCTTATCTTGAATACTTTGCGTTAGGTCATCCTACGTGGTTACGATCATCTTTATGATTATAACTGCTGCGGTTCTCGCGGAAATTTGTTCGGCATTGCCACTCAGCGGTTCTATCTATGTTTGGGCCGCTGAGAGTGCTGGACCAAAATATGCGAGGTTTTTCGGCTTTTTGGTTGCTTGGTGGGCTTGCACAGCATGGATGACTTTTACCGCAAGCAATTGTCAGGTGGGCTGAGCATATATTCAATAGGGAATCCGATCGTATTCATTCTGTTGACAGACTACCGCCAATTACATTGTTTCCCAGTTGGCTATCTGGGAAATCGACTTCCCAGGTGGTATTGACAATAATAACATCAAATGGCGTGCCTTCATCTGGATACTTTCGGAACTGATGCTGGTGGTTTCTGTGGCTATCAACTATCTCCCTCCTAGGCTCTACTCCGGCGTTTTCAAGTTTTCGGTCGGGTTGCTCATGCTTGACTTTTTCTTGTGTCTCATCTGGCTTCCTATTGGCGTCTCAAAAACCTACGGATTCCGATCAGCTGCAGACGTGTTTACACTGACATGTGCGTCAGGATCACGTGAAACGTATTATAGCTGCTGACCCACACTCGACTAGACAATGGCACTGGAGCTTCCCCGGGATGGAACTGGATCCTATCCTTGTATGTGCTTTATTTATCCCCTGATCCGTTCAGTGGATCAATTTGAATCATAGCCTCTTCACTGCTGGAACCCTGACCGGATTCGATGCATCGGGCCATATTGCTGAAGAAACCAAGAATGCCAGGTATTCAGACTTCGAACAATGATACAACTTCCCTTGACTCCTTTCTAGTGTCATCGCAGCCAGAGGCATTTTATCGAGTGCCATCGCAACGGCCGTGCTCGGTTTCATTACCACCATCCTGTTCCTGTTCTGCACACCGGATCTCAACACGATATTTGCTCTCAATGCCCCACAGCCATTTGTTCAGATCTATGCCTTGGCTTTGGGCAAAAACGCTAGTATCTTCATGACGACTCTGGCTGTACTCGGTCTC
>JBBPLJ010000014.1:82350-100498 GCA_038089715.1 Veloporphyrellus conicus
CTGTTCTGCACACCGGATCTCAACACGATATTTGCTCTCAATGCCCCACAGCCATTTGTTCAGATCTATGCCTTGGCTTTGGGCAAAAACGCTAGTATCTTCATGACGACTCTGGCTGTACTCGGTCTCATAATGGTGGGAAGGGTTGTCATAGTTCGGGTTCTTTCTAAGCTTTGCGTTCTATAGAACACAACAGTATCAATTGTTGCTTCGTCGCGCTTGGTATTTGCCGTTGCTCGCGATGGTGTGCTTCCTTTATCTGGGTGGATTGGACAAGTCGACGCACAGGGACAGCCCCGCAACGCCGTTACCGTCATATTTATCTTCGCCGCAACTATTCTATGCACGATCTTGCCGAGTCAGGTCGCATTCACTTCATTGGTATCAGCCGGTGCCGTTCCAACTATCGCAGCATATGGACTCATCGCTCTGCTGCGGCTCTTTATGACTCCGGACTTATTCCAGTCATCTCGGTTTAGGCTTGGAAGATACGCGAAACCATTCTACGTATGCGCAGCCGCTTTCAATTTTCTTATCTTTGCGGTAAGTATTTGCATGGCTGTGATAATTATTCGTAAGCATTGATCCTTGGTCACTAAGGTCGATGTATCTCCGTTCTACTTCCCAGTCACTGCGCAGACCTTCAACTTTGTGAGTAATTTTCCCGCTTGATATATCTGTAACCTGATGGCGATGTTGTGGAGGCTGTTGTTATCTTTGCGGCTATCACTATATTTGCCTTCCTCAGCTGGTATTTTACACCGGAGGACAAGTGGTTAAGGCGCGAGCAAATCCTCAGGGCCTTGGAGACATGATAGATCGAGAATGCCCCTAAGATTAGCCCGGGTTTAGATGAGATAGGATATTGATGTCATGGAATATTCTAGAAGGGCTCGAACTCCAATTGACCTTGACACGCCCCTTCTACATCTACGATCTAAATGGTGACAGACAACTCGGTTGTGTAATCGGAATGATGACGGAACAGAAGGAACCCACCTCCTTGGGAGCAGCGACACTCAGAATCACTGGATGATTCTTTCCGACGAGGACCTCATCCTGTGTAAACATATGCATAAGCATGGAACATGCTACATTACACAATACAGTCACTGACTTCGATCCGGATGCCCATGCTGTGGAACGCCTTTGGAAATTGAGGCACCGGAGGTACGTAAATGCCTAGGGAAATAGGCATCAGTCACGAGGGTACAATAAACATTGAACGGATCAACCTGGCTCCACGGTGATTACCATGCCCGCCTTCAAACTAGCATGCGTTTTTTTTTGTTCAGCGGAAACTCTGATAGTGGCACTCGGACAATTTTGAACCTACCGGTCTCCGCGAGCAAGATGCGCTGACTCGTGCAAATCTAAGTTTCATCTTGTAAGTTCCCGTCGACCCTTGGATACATCCAAAAAAGAAAGACAAAAACACACCGATTCCGATCGGGTGACTCAAGAAATGTGGATACAACACCCTCTCTAATTCTCCCGTGTGCAAATTAAATCCGATCTGGTTTAATTCGACTCTCAGGAGGTCGCATGATTTGTGGTGAAGTTGGTGTAGACTTAGTTCAGTAGACTCGGTACATAGAGATATGAGAGACTTCTGTGCATTTAGGACAGCCGTGTAGAGGTCCCTTTGGGGTGCGCTAAACTCCTCTGTGGCCGGATAGGTACGTGCTAAATAATAGATAGTTAGGTTGAGGCACATGTATCCAAGGACGGGGACCTGACTAATATCTGAGGCGTAGCCACTGAGGTACCTCAGCAGGGTAAATGAAATGATAAAGGCGGTGTACTGACTTGTATTCGCAACCCGCATCCATTAGAATCATTTCGCCGTCCTGAACCACTTGATTATTAGAGGTATAGTGTATTATAAGTGCATTGGGTCTAGAAAAGAGAATCAATCCGGTACTTGAAAGGGGAAATTTGACTGATACCCCGATGCAACAACAGGTACATATGCTAGTCGCTGTGATCCGGCAAGACAGCACAGGTATTCAAAATGAGCTGCGATTGCGCTTTCGGATAGTCCAGGACGGGAGAACCGCATAGTCTGTCACAAATGGAATCTTTAGCGTCCGCGATTCCTGTATGGTGGGTTAATTGACCTTGGCAAGAGCACGTCCACTGATGTCAGCAGCAGCCCGCATGACCTGCTGTTCTCGCTCGCTCTTGATGGCTCGCAACTTGGCAACATGTGGTGCCAAATCATGTCTCCGCGAAGCTGACAAAGATTCCACAACGGTCTCGTATTCCGATTTGGAGTGTACGGGAGGAGAAAGATATCGCAGTAAAGACTTGGCAGTCCGTGGAGACCGCTTCAATGATGGGTTGGGTATGTCAATATAGATGTTGGAGTAGAGACTAGCTAGCGACTTTAGTTGACTGGGGAAGCATTGTATGGACCTAGCATCATCTGCTTTGAATATGCTCAAAGCGTCGTTGAAGCTTGTCCTGGGATTGCAGAGTTATTAGTTACTTGACGGTTAACAACAGCTCGTCACAGTACCTGGCACCCTCCCACTTCTCTTTGAGAGTGTCCTTGCCACTGGAGAACAATGTCATCCGATAGCCACGTGAAGTAGAAGTCTTTTCTAATCATCGCTTTGAGCTTAAAGGCGAATCTGATGTCTCGTCAGAACTCACCGAGGATTACAGCTGCATCCGGCTCTTCGAACCCCGTGAGATACCAAAAGTCGGAGGCCTGGCGAAATTTGTAACTGTACGACGGTTCAACCAGGGCGACAAGGCGAATCACAGAGCCAACCTACAATATATCTTGAAAGGCATAAGAATAATGGTCAGTGATAGAGATTACGACGTACTTCCGCTCATGTACTTGATCGGGGCGGCGACCGAGACCACGACGGAATCGTTTGGAAGGCTCGCCAACAGCTGGGTGCGTCGCTGCTCATACTCCTCGATGGGTATTCCGGGAGTCAGTTCGTGTGGCCTCACTGGATTTTTCCGGCTCAGCGTATAGAAAGGGATAATAGCGGGACAGGCCTACGGAGGTGAGGGTGGGATTGAAAGAGCGGTTGGCCATAGTTCGAGGGTTTGAGCTCGCTGTCGATGGGGGCCTCGGTAGCAAATGTGCAGCGACAGTGACGAGTGTGTGCAGGGGGGCGATGAGCGACGGCGGCACCTGCCAGAGGTCGCTGGAGGGTGCGCCAGCCTCGGAAGGACATTGGCGTCATAATAGACGTATTGCTAATCATTATTTTCGAGGTTAGCATAACTATTGACATAATATAATATCACGTGCGAGTAGATACTTTGGCTCATATGAACTAGTCGCGCACAGTAGATGTACCCAGCACCATAATGTGTTGTGACTGGGAGAGATATGGCAGACGCGGTGTCGATGTCGTATCTGCAATGACAGCCCTCACCTTTTCCGCAGCGAGGGGGACCACCAGGCTCGGGGTAGTCTCTTCCCCTTCTCTCCTACCAGTTATCGTTGCTAACACGGCTCTAGTTCTCCGTTATTCGTAACGTGGCCTCCAGTACAGTCGTGGCCACCGCGCTAGCCTTCGACGATACTATTCTCGGTCGCAGGAAAGTCATGGCTCCCGTCATCGAGGGCGCTGTCTCGAGTGCGATCGACTTTGCCGAAACACTGACACTTGCTCCAATATACCTGGGGGAGTGTATCTCCTCCGCCTCTCTTCGTGCCGCATATAGTTCCATTGATATCCTCTCCATCATATTCCCTGGCAGTAGTGAGGCTTCCTTCTCATTAGGCCCGTTTATTGATCTCGTCAGGAGGGAGTGGGACAACCCCACTCCAAGTCACATTATACCCGTCAAGAAATATGGCATCACCGATGTTGCTAGAGCTCTCATCGCTTGGGTTGCACTCCAAGGAGTTACCCAGGAACACCACGAATCACGATGGTCCCCTTACCTCCGTGAGGTCGAGATACATAGTCCCTCAACTGGCCCTCAACTAAAACGTGTTCCGTCCCGTATTCGTGTTACCTCGGACCTTATATTCCCGGGACATCGTGGACAACTCATATCTGCTGATATCGGTGAAGCACCCACAGCTACCCATTCGCGACAGCGATCTGCAAGCGTACTCTCCCGACTCTCTGTATCATCCGTAACATCATCACGCTGGAAGGACTCCCGACCGGAACATTGTTCAAAATCAACGGAGGAGGTGAAGATGAACTTGAGACGATTTTCGAAAATGGTTCTCGCGGGATATGGCGGAGCTAGTTTATTGTTCTTCGGAGTATCACCATTGTTTGCCTCTCCATCTGTTCGTGCGAAGGCACCTACGATGTCCAATGAGAAGGAGGCCGAGGAAGCACAACTAGAAAAGGCCATCAATGATGCCGAAGCCGAAATGGAAGGTGCATCTGGAACTTTACCCCCGCCGTTGGAAGACAATATAGAGTATTCTTGGTGGGATATCCTGCTGGGCAAGCACGACAAGGAAATTTTTGAACGGTCGGTACATGTTGGACGCCCAAATCCTCAAAACGTGCAAACTCGCATGCGTGCCACTGCTGTAATCGGCATCGAACGCCAAATGCCTAGATTCTGGGTGCTTACTGATCATGACCGTTGCCAAGTCGTTCTCGTCCTCCGTGGTGTGTACATTCTACCGCGTCACGGATGATACGATCAATTGACGATTGAGAATAGGTACCATGTCCCTGAATGAGCTAGCAGTTGACTTGACATGCGAACCCGTGGAATTCGAGCCGGCATTCAGCAACTTAGCAGATGATCTTGGTTCCGATACCAAGGTTCCATTCCCGGAGTCAGGGTGGTACCACCGCCGGAGACGATCCTCGTTTCTGTCGTCGACGGTTCAACGTCCACGATACCACGTGCACGGAGGTATGCTTCGCATGGCAAGGGTAATGGGCGAGATCGGAAAGCCTGTCCACCTTGCCGTAATGGATGCATTGAGCCGAAACCCAGATTATGGTCCGTAGATTTATCAGTTTATCCGCGTTGTGTCTGCCGTATCCCTGACGCCATTTATTGTTGTGGAGCAGAACTGGTCCTCTGTGGCCACTCCCTTGGAGCTGGCGTGGCTGCCCTCTTGGCCCTGGTGAGTAATGTGGATTTAGGGGGTGTCTGCCCACATATTCAACCTCTTTGAAGATGTGGGCGGATTCGACGACATGTCTTACTGTCGCATCAAGCGGACTCCCTGCTGGTCGCCCAGTCTCTGTGTACTGTATAGCACCACCGTATGTCAAGTTTATTGGCATTTCACAGATGCCTTCTTATTGCTATCTGCCAGATGTTTCGCTGATGCAGACCTAAGTCGCCTGGCATCCAAGTTAATCGTCTCTTTCGTATATTCGGATGACATTGTATCTCGACTGTCATTGGGTTCTGTGCGCGATATCCGTAACGCAGCTTTATGGCTCTGCGAGGCGAACGACAATGGTGGACGGGAAGGATACTCTGTGGTAACGCATCGCACGAGGCAATGGAAAAGTGGCGAAGGTTCCTCTGACGACATGCATTGGGTGAGTACCCGGTCTTCATCCGTTCTTCATCTGTTCGGTTGAAATTTCAATTTCTTTATCGTTTTTGCGGGCTGGAAAGTTTCTGGCGACAAGGAAAACACTTGAAGCAAATATGCAAATGGCAGATTTATATCCTCCGGGCCGCGTCTTCTGGGCTCGTAGAGACGGGGATTTGCCCCACTCGCAAAGAGTGTCATCTGCCGGCTCAGGGACAGATGCAGCAAAAGTTCGATTGTTTGAGGTACTGGACACCGAGAAGGTCTTCTCGCAGATCGTATTTTCTAAGAACATGCTCAGGTATGGCGTTTTGATCTGACTACCTTATCGTCTGATGGTGACCGCTTTTCATAGCGCCCATCTCCCCCATCGTTACGATCAAGTCCTACACGAGCTATTATAATACCAACTTTGCAATAATCGGGCTGCGGGCGGAATTGGTTCACTTGAATGAGAGCCAGTCAACGTCCATAACATTCTTGATACCTCACAACTAACACTTGCTTATTGATATAATTACCAGCAACCAGCTGTATCCGCCTTGTGTGTTGTATCTGATAGAAGAATGCCGTAGTACTACAAAATGTTCCATACCATTTCATCGCATCATAATGTTGGTGCCTCAGATACGAAAGCTGTCTATTGCTTTACGAACCTAATCAGATTTCGAGCTTGGAGCCACTTACCACACGATCATAAATCTAGTAGGTGGTCACACGACCGGAGTGGATAAAATTATTGGTACATGGCGAGGTCAGCTCCGGGCGGACTAAATTCCATATGGACTCAACATCACATCGCACTGGGGTGATGCATTGATGGCGTTGCACTGCGGTAACATCCCATGAAGCCCGGGACTGTGGCGTTCACTACGTAACTCAACCAGTCAGTCGGCGAGTACATCTCACGGGCGAGTTACAAAGTTTAATATTAGTCTCGCGGCGAACTCATTTCCCAGGGGAGCCAAGTCCAAACCGCCATATGCTTCATATAAGCGTGCCGTGTAATTCCATGAATGTGGCGGCCGATTGAAGCATATAGGAGTGGAGCGGGTGTTACTTTCCAGAGTGCCGGCTTGAAGGTTAGTCATGACTTTGAGGGGATAGTTTCTACTGGAACCCCGCCCGCTGTGACCATTTCAGGACTACAGATCCGGAGGTCGGATCCAAGCATGGATTGTACAAGCTCATGTACCGAAGAATCTCGAATACTCCGGATTTGTGATCTGACCTTGTGTTCATCTGCTTGATCTCGTACTTACTCAACGGAACAACTTGATCAGAAATTAATATAATGACAATAGAAACTCGCCTGCAATGCACACTTGGATTCAAATATCCTAGGGTGTTTGCGGCTTCCACAAACAATGTTACAACATGAACGGATAACTCAGATAGTGATATAGTGGCGCCGCGTCTGACGTCAAGCACCGAAGGTCCCCAAAACCTGGTGCAACTGTTCCACAGGATGCATGGTCGAAACGAAACCGTCACACACAAGATGCTGACGTGTGAATCGAGAGTCCGTCCTTTCCATGGGGGCGGCACCGGGAGTTGAATGCAATTACCGGGATCATGGATGCGAAAAAATATGACAAGGTAGGAGACGACCATGTGTAACGCTCGATTCAGTCTTGATCCGTTTGATCTCTTGGTCGGTACTTGATGCCGCGACTCTCCAGTTCGGCTTCGATATCTTCGGGAACACGTCCCTTGACTCGCACGGCATACATGCCTCGCACGTACTTGGCTGGGTGAAATGTGTCAGTGGTACGATCCAAGCCCGACAAAGTCCGAAGGGGCCAAGTCGACGCACATGTTCTCTGCCAGCGTGCCACCCAACTGGACTCGGAGTCAATGACTGCTATGATACCATCAAAGTAGGTTGTGGTGCAGACGGCGATGCGGTCAGGGGATCCTTTCATCTAGTCAAGGCAAAGTTAGGTGGACGTTTGTATGACAGAGGTACTTCAACACGAACCTGCATGATCTCCTCGCAATTCGGGCAACCACTCTTTCTAAAATCCATGGGATGCTGGATTATTGAGCAAAGGAGACATGCTCTGAGATGTTTTGATTTCGCCTGTGAAGGGATTGCAGCCATGGTGCTGAGCACGGCGAGCGTTAGCGCAAGCCTCTGCAGGACTTTTGGCTTACATAAGCTACGAATAGCAGCAGACAAGTTGGCAACTCTGAAGTATTGACGTTGGTGACTACAATGGCTGCGCGTGTTATTCTATTAGCTTTGCTGCCATTCTCTAGTGTCTTCGCATTCTCAAACACCGTCCCTTTTGTCGTTTGGTCCTCTCGCAGGTAAGGACCAGCCACGGGTTGTTCTCATTCAAGGGCTGAGCCCCGTTCTAGCTCGGACTCGTTGCTCAGCAATCTCGTTCCCGGCGCGCGTCCGAATCATGCTACTTTGCTGGGAGATGTCATTTCGAACGGTGACCTCTGTTCGTATGACGCTGTTATTGTGGTAGACCACCCTGGGGTACGTTGCCCTGGACTTGCTTTGTGCAATCGGAATAACAAGTTCGAACAGGTACATAGCTCCGATCTACGGACTCTTCAGCCTTCTTCTCGACTTGCCACTCTGATAAAAGATTCGCCGAGCTCGCGCCAGCTGCCCCATGTCGAACGAAGTTTGACGTTTTCACCCGACGCGGCCGCACTCCTCACCAACCTGTGTGGTTCGATTGCCATCAACGTTTTTCCGGGCTCAGGAGAGTGGAATCTGGAGGCGGGTAGAAAACATGTTCTTTCCATCTCGATGCCTCCCATCGAAGGATCCCCGAGGTACAGGAAAACCGTGATGGCCGAGCATGGTCCGTGTTCGTCAGCTGCCCACTTTCTCTTTTTACTGATTCCAAACTCGTTTTCAGAACAACTTCTCTCGAAGGAGCTCGATAGGCTTACCACCCTTAGTTCGAACCACCTCGTCATCTACGCTGGTTCACACATCCCGTTGGAGCGCCGTCAGCTTCCTCCGCTTTCAGAGTTCGACTCGCCACCTGACGCAGTCGCTCTGTCCAACGTAACTGGTGCTGCGTCGCCTAAAGGGGGTATCCTTCACAATTACCAACTCCTCACCCCAGCCCTCATCACCTCGCTGCTCGTTGCGTTTTTCATACTGGTACCGATTATCATCCTCGGCATCAATGCACTTGCAAGCATACAATCAACTTTACGATCTGAGGCCCCAAAAGATTATAGTGCCCAAGAGAAGAAGATGCAGTAGTACACCAAGAACGGTTATTATAATAGCTTCGAATAGCAACTACATTGGCGTGCGTAACACATAAGGAAAGATAAAAGATGCAACGATGCGAGAAGTAGGGATACAACGGTGATGCGGGGATAAACTCCGGCATGCAAGCAAACAATATTGAAGCCTGAAGGAGGGAGGTCTAATAAAGCAAAAGTATTCCGAAAGTCAGTCAGCTATTCAGCATCCTGCCTGAGTGCATCATGCATCAATTCAAGCGCAGACAAATGCGGAGGAAGGATAGGGTATGCAAAAGATCCCTGTAAACTTGCAAGAACAGCAAGTTCGTAAAAGTTTCGCGTGATTTCCTGGGAGGTAACATCGTCTGGGACAAGGAGTGAAGACCCAGGGAATTTACAGCTATGAAGAAAGTGGATATGAAGGGTGGAGCATGTGGAGCCTGCGCGCTTGAAGGGAACGTAAAGGAGAATGTTCGATCGAATAGGAAGAATAGAACAAGGTTCGGTAGTGGTGGCGCCTTCGTTATCTGGGACGAAGGGACAATCAGCCCAGGGATAGGTTGGCGGAGGGGGCAATGGGATGCGAATGTCAGGATAGATGGCATAAGTCGTGGCCGTGGTCACATCCACGTACAGTGACTTGGATGACGGGTCTTTGCCTGGGGTGCGTCGTGAAGGTGTTTGTTGTTCGTTGCCAGGTTGGCATAAGTGCACAAGTGACCAAGAAATACTTTGATCAACGGATAGGATAGTGACATGGAAAGGAGTGAGATCGCGGAAAGCAGACGATTCTACTGACAAGTGGTGAATCCAAGCTAACAAACAGGTCAGGAAGTGTCTTGAGATATTAACAAAAACGAACCGTCGAGTTCTGCAGGTGACATGAGTCCCAATTTAGATATCACTAAACGCCATTCAATATTGGTTCTTCGAGCAGCTTGCAGTGCAAAGTTCCACACTTGCGTGACCGCCGACATATCAGACTCATCTTGAGTTAACCAACTCCCCAGGTCGTAGGATTCACCACGCTGGTCAATCCAAGCTGCCAAGAGCCATTTCCCACACGCTGAGGATCTATAGCCAACATGAAGAAAGGTGTGGCGGTCCAGCACGTCCAAAGTGCGGGTTGGGCCCAAACTGAGATGTACAACAGGCCTGAGCGGTCGTGCGAGCGTAAATGCTGGCTCTCGGAAGAACCCGCGAGTTTCTTTACCAGCGTTAAGAATTCTACGTGACATGGTACGGTCGACCGGCTGAGGCACACGGTGATATACAGAAAAGCAGAGCCGATCGAAGTCGATCATTCCAAGGTCATGGGAGGTGATGTGATGTTCGGGTATAAGTTGTAGGGTGATTGGATGTTCAGGACGTGCTTTCTGTAATCTCTTCATTGCTGAAGAAATTTGTCGGAGGAGAGGTGATGCGAGTGTCAACGCCGAGCCAGGGACGGCGATGTAAAAGACGAGACTCGTAACTTCAGAACATAAGTCTGTGGTGAACGAAGCTAGTAATGACAGTCAGTGAAACATTTATAACTAACCAGCATTGCATACTTATATATCTGCGAAGGGAATCCAGTCGCAAAGCAAAAACACCGTCCACAGAACAGAGGGAATGGCTTCCGGGATTGTGGGAACCCAGTTGGCGGGCCTAAGAGCAGGTTCAGCAGGGTTTCAAAATAGTCAATAAGACGCACGCTATATGCTGTAGACAGTTTCCTCAACCAAGTTTCAGCCATCAATTGCTTGTCGGGGCCATTATCCTCAAAAAAAAGAAAGGCCGTAATGTCTTTCTTGCCCGCCCACGGTGTCAGTCCAAGTTTCTCCCAGAAGCGCAGGGATGCAGGCGAGACTTGGATAATAGAGTCGCCTTTACCGACGGTGATCATCGGTGGATCCATACGCCGAAGAAGGGCTTGATCAGATTGTGCTCCGGTGTCTTGATTAACAAGATCAATAAGTTAATTCTGGTGACAACCAATGGACTCACCAGGATGTAAGAAGGCCCGTAAATCAACCGGACCTTCAAGCGCAGGCAGATCATGGATGATTTGAGCCAAGGCTAATATATCAGTGGGCCGGATATGCGGTTGCTGGTCGGGTAAACAATGGGCGTTGTTGGCTCGCCATGCATCAGCAAATATACCGTTTTCTACGACCTCCCTGGCAATCATACTTCCTGCGGCTTCGAGAGACTTCGACTTCTCTGACGCAGCACCAAGCGCAGCCGCGGGCGACACAGGAGTGGGGACAGACGTGGGGACAGGCGCAGGAATTGTCATGGGCGCTACCGCTGCACCAGGCGGCCGTAGGGGTCTACTAAGGGGAAGTAAATACGGATGAGAAAATTGCATGTGCAACAGTGTTGGCCCGAGCGGCAGATATGCGGGAGGTGGCGTGGTGGTTCGGGAAGGGATAGCAGGTTCAGCGCTGTCAGTATCATCGTCATCCGACATGACATCAGAGGCATCATCAGCGTCGTCTGACATGGAGTGTGCTGGATCCAGGGTGGGTTGTGGCCAGCCAGGACGCCATCTTGCTCCGTGGGACTCCTGGTCGAAGCTCTTTCGCTTGACTCCAATAAGCTTCTTTACAAGTCCAATGCGGGGATCAGTCGCAGCTTTGTATCGGTTTTTCCAGTGATTGTTTTCAGTGGAGGAAAAGAAGTAAGGTATCGGCTGAGTTCGATCTTCTTCATCTGGGGGACTGGGGAGGGCAAATTTGCCCATGTGGTATTTGGAATCCGACATTCTATGGACGTGAGCGAACGGGATCGGATCGAAGAAGTTGGATGGAATTGCAGGTCCTTTTGTGTGTTCAAGAGATAATTTGACCTGGGGTGTTGTCGGCTCCGAATGCGGGGTAGGCCCTGGAGATGGTAGTGCCATGTCTGCGCCAGCCAGGACTAAATCTTGCATATGATACAGTTCAGTGAACCGAGGCATGAAGGGATCAGCAGCTCCACCGGTGGTAAATGGGGATGACTGCTGTTGGCCAGGAGTAAATGAGGTAGACACCGGAAAAGTACCATCTCCGAGTATTGACGACGAGAATGTTAATGGCGTAGATCCTGCAAGCGGAATTCTGGAGGACGCTTCAACCGAATGTGTGATGGGCCGAGTAACTCGAGCAGTTCCGGACGGACGGTCAAAGAAGTCAAAGTCGTCTTCGGTGAAGGTGAAACCGTCCTCAAAATCCATACTCGTATGTCCTGCGCTAGCGGTTCCGCCGCCACTTCCAGCTCCAATATTGTCAACATCCATGTCGAAGCCCATATCGTATGCTTCGTCAAGGTTCATAAAATCATTCGGAGGTTGTGTCCAAGTGGCTTCGATGGGCCCAAATGGATCGAAGGGTGGATCAAGGGCTGGCGAAGCGGAATCCGCCTGCGATACCATTGAGGTGGGCTCGGGGGCAGTTGCGGATTCTACAGAAATAGTAGGTTGCGCGGTTGCCTTTCCAACAGTGGAAGGGGGGGAAGGATAAGGTGGAGGAACATTAGCGTCCGATGCGACATCCATTGGCGCCTGAATAGGGTCCATGAATATCTGTGCTTCACCTGTTACATGGCTTCCATGAGTCGGGGAAGGGGCCGCAGGGGAGTTGGCAGCAACAGTGATGGAAGATGAGGTTGGAGCACTAGTAGTAGCAGAGGGTGTCGCCATATTGCGGGGAGAAGCAGACGATTGTGCGTTCTCACGTTCTTTTCGAATGCGCTCACGTTCCCTTTCACGTTCTTTCGCGACGGATTCCACGTATATTCCTATTTCCGAGACCACGCTCTCAAGTTTCGATGACTTTGAAAGAGTCAGGCAACGGAACGCGCGAGCTGAATCCGACGTGGGGGATGTGCAGGGACGACGGGAGATGTGACATCCACCGAGTACTGAGAGTGTAGGGGTGTTTGTTTCTCCAGGAGAAGACATGGCGAGCGCGACGGAGGGCGGCGGAGGTGGAAGTGGTGAAGGTTGAAGTTGAGGTGGCAGATCTGGCAGGCAAGGAAGAGCACGTCGAGCGTGAGCAGACTGAGAAGACGCCGTAAATGCAAAACAGAGTTGCAACGGCCAGATGATGGCTATTCCCTTGTCTTCACCCTGTTTGTTTTGCACAGCTATCCAGGCGATTACATAGGTTGGGCTCATCTGCTTGGAAATACCTGACCGAAAAAAACCACCCTGTCTCTCGGAATGTGAAGTTGGGAAAGACGACTTCCATTCGCCAGCACCAAGTCCAGTGAGCGATTGTTCAAATTGAGAAGTGATCCCAGAAGTAGGGCCGTTATATGTCGACAAGTAGTAGGATGGAATCCCAAGCGGAAGGAGTATTATCGGTGCGCCAGCAGTCAATGGGAGACAAAAATTGAGAGGGAGAAGGTCGGTTGGCCGGAAGCGTGAATATAGCTCTAATCTTGATGGGCTGAGATGTGCCTCAAGTTGACAATGTATAAGTGGCCTGTGACAGTCAGATAGGGTAGTGTCTCCAGGCTTGAACCATACCTGAGTCTAACGTCATTTAGCCATTCAGTTGCCCATTCATTCGAAATAGGGAAGGATGTAAGCAAAAACCCATCCATCAGCCGGCGAGCCGAACGTCCGCCAAATGTGTCATTGGAAAGCTTGGTAATGTCATCGATGATTCGACTGCGGAGAGCGCTGATGAAGCAAAAGTAGATGATGCGGAGAGGTTTGCGTGGCAGGAGGTTGGCTGCTGAGAAATCTGGATCACTAGTCGGAGAGCGTTTCGAGTCACGGCAGAGGTGGCAAGGGGCTGGTTGGGAAGCGCACTCGGATGAACACGGATATAAACCTTGGGGGTCGAGGAGTGCAACATCCGAAACTAGGCATATTGTGAGCCACGAAGCACGGGTCGTACAGATGCAGGGACACGGGGATAAAATTGGGTGGAATCGGGAGGACACTTACCAACGAGTCCATCCAATGAGGTTGCTCTCAGTGTGGAAAGAGAGGAGTCGGAGAGGTCAAGTGATGTAAACATAAAAGCATAGAGCACAGGAGAGTGCCCGTCGATGTGAGCATGGGGTAATATCGATTCCAGGAGGGTAAGGGAATCATTCCGCGACACTAATTGTCTGCGGCCAAACTCGATGAGATCGTAGGGAGGGCCATCGGCGGCAGCAGGAACGAATGTGACACAAGCTATTCGGGAATTGGGCGGCAAGGGAATAACGGAAGAGAGCAGCTTGTCTGAGGGAGTCACCGGGGGCGCGACCTGAACGGATGGCACGGAGGGGTGCGCGGCAGCATGACTGTGGTGTTTCTGGGCCATGCAGACTGGCACAGGTGGGAGGGGGGGCAAGTGAAATAGGACGTGGTAGCGGAGGCGGGCGGTTCCACTGCAGCGACCGATTGACCCAGAGACGGCCGGGGCGATGAACTGAGGCAGTCCGTGTGCGCTCACTCCGCGTCTTTTACGAGTTCATCGTCACCGACGTCGCCGCTGCTGAGAATGGTGAATATTTATTTACGCGATTATCCCAAAAGGGGAGATAGCTAATTACGTATTACGACTGGCAAGGAGGCTTCACCCGCCACCCGCGTTTAGGACGTTGTTCACTCTGAGCCCGCCTTTGTGAATCTTCATCAAAAAATGCAGCCCACATCCCGCCCCGCCTCGACTTCGACCCGCCCCGCAGCATCTCCCCATCCCAGAGCCCACCTGAATCAGGTCAACTCACAGATAAAGGTTCTTGACACCGTCCAGGGCCGCATCCTCTGTATTGCAGATATCCGTGGCCGTCTTTCCGCCCTCAATGATCTCGTGCGCGAAGCAAACGCAAAGGCAGTCGTTCACACTGGTGATTTCGGTTTCTTTGGTCAGTGATCCGCATCTCCCTCCTCTTCGCCACTTTTCTTCTCTAACGCGTCTCAACCTGCACCAGAGAGCACCAGCCTAGAGCGAATCAATGACCGCACCCTCCGCCACCTTACAATGTATTCTCCCCTCATTTCTACCGCTCAGCGTAACCACCTCCTGTCCCCGGACAATACCCCTGCGAGCATCCGTTCTACTGTAGACATCTCCCTCATATCAGAATTCCCGCTCCTGCTCTCGGGTCAAATTAAGCTGCAAATCCCCGTGTTCACTGTTTGGGGTGCTTGCGAAGATGTTGTCATTCTAGAAAAATTCCGCACTGGTACCTATGCCATCGATAATTTACACGTGTTAGACGAGGCCACAACGCGCTGCCTCGATGTAGGTGGTGTCAAGTTGCGGCTCCTCGGGTTGGGAGGTGCTCTCGTCCCGCACAAGATGTTCGATAATGGCGACGGGAACGCTACCATCGCCGGTGGACAGGGTACCATGTGGACTACAGCTCTCCAGATTGGTGAGCTCGTCGATACTGCACAACGGGTCTTTGATCCCTCGGAGACGCGTCTCCTGGTCACACATGCAAGTCCAGGCCGAGAAGGCATTATTGCTCAACTCGCTCTTGTCCTCAAGGCGGACCTCACCATTTCTGCTGGTCTTCACTTTCGATATGCCAGTTCCTACAACGAGTTCAGTGTCCAAGGCGACTTCGAAGGGTTCCGCCACAAGTTGCTTGTAGGAAAGGAAGGCTTCGACAAAGTTTGGGATAGCGTCAAGACCCAAGTTGACACCGTCATTGATGATCACCAGCGAATCCTCCTGGACAAGGCTTTGTCCGTCATCGAACGCATCCCTCAGCCGCAAGCACAAACTGGTGCACCACCTACAGCTACTGGCGAGGAACCTGCTTGGAAAAACTGTTGGAATTGGAATTTGTGTGACGCTGCCTTTGGATTCCTTGTCCTAGATATAAAGGAGGGCAGAATCAGCGCCGAGCTTAAGAGTCAAGGTGAGAAACCTGCTCGAACAAGTGGCTCATGCTGACGTTTCGTAGGGTTCAACTACGCATACCGTCGCACCGCTGTTCCTGGCACTGTCGCTCACACACCTAACTCAATCAATTCTTCGTTACCAAATGCTGGTACAAATCCGCCAACAAAAGGCTCAACACCAGTGCCTACGGAGAAGCCCGCCTCGCCTATGCCAAAGGAAGTCAGGTCGCCACTTGCTGCAACGTCTCCGATTGTCTTGGCAACCCCAAAGGAGGATGCTTCAAGCCTCCCTCAAGCCAAGATAAACGGCACACCAACAGGTACCCCCTCCGACAAACCTGACAAGGACAAGCAGAAAAAGAGGGACAAAAAAGAGAAAAAAGAACGCACAGAGCGGGAGACGAAGGAGAAGGATTCTGCGGAGGAAAAGGCCGATGGTAGCGTGTCTCCTGTCGACCCACCTACAAATCAACCAACGTCGGGCAAAGAAACTCCCGTGCTTGATGAAGTCGCGAAGGCACCAACCCCTGATATCTTGGAGGTTGGTCTCAAGTCACCAACAACGGACAGCGCGGGCACGCGCACTCCAACGTCTAGACGGACCTACAAGCAATCATGGACTCTTTTCGTACGCTTCCAAATACCTGCCAGCGAGGGCGAGGTGCGCGACTTTTTTGGTGGAGAACAATCAGGCGTACGCGAGAGATTCAAGCGATGGTGGTCTATTGCTGACAACAGGCTATAGATCGTTCGTGTGTCATACCCACACACTCCACCGGGACGGAATCAGAAGATAGCCTATGTCGAGTTTGGCGATGAGGAAACTATGAAAGTTGGCCTTGAGAAAAACAACGAGGTATGTGCACCGGTTGTGGCCTCTAATTCTAGAGTTTAAACAGTTGTATTGTAGAAAATCAATGACTCCCCGGTTGAAGTCAAAATTGCAACAGACAAGGAAGACCGAGGTGGACCACGAGGTGGCCCTAGAGGTCGTGGTCGTGGAGGGTTCGCCGCGCGAGGGTTTGCAGCTGCTGGTCTTACTGGCAAGGGACGAGGAACCAACGGTGAAGCCCGTGGGTCCGGAGAGAATGGCAAGACCGGGGATACGACTGCATAAAGTGGATCATATGTCGAGGCGGGGAATTATGGGCGCCACTACACTTGATGCTTTACGTTTTTTTCGCAACCTTTATTACTTTTATCGTGCTGCCTTGTTCAGACTATCGTTGTTTCAGCTGTTCAAATTGCCGAGTCGTATTTGCTTTCGCTTTATTATGTTCGTCGGGATACTATCCAGTGCAGCCCGGATAATACAAATGCATTCTACGGATTCAGGCCAGCTACGCGCCCCCTTTCAGGGGGCGTCTGCAGCCAAGGCTCTTTCCAAGTGGTCGAGGGCAACTACAGTATCTGAGGATGTACAGCATTTCTAACCCAAGTAGCCTACTAATTACAAACTTGGTAACGCCTGAAGCTAGCCCGAAAAAACCCGGATTTGGGCCTGGTTGATCCGTCCCGGCATTTCAAATATTCGGGCGGAGGCTGAACATTACTTTCAGCAACCCTTCTATCATTGGATGCTTCCCCAAAGGACCAGCTATACAGTTCACCACAATTCCCTTATGGCAAAGAGCAAAGGAAAAGGGAAAGCCACTAGTACTTAAGGTGATGATGATAGTAATAATGATGACATTAATCTATAGTAAAGCTGGGGAATATATAGTGTATATTTAATAATAAAATAATACTTCTTAACCTGGTGTTAATAGATGATGGTAGTAATTATAGGGCTTTGTTTTGGAATATGGTGGCAACCAAATTCTCCTCACCTATAAGTAGCAAGTCTAGAATTCTATAAAGCTACTATAATACAAAAGTGAAAATAGATATTATATTTTTTATTCTTGTGTATCTTTTTGATTGGATATTATAGATAAAAGCTATCTATGAAGTTATCAGCAAGCTTGCAAACATATTTGGCCTTATATATTTACTAGAAAAAAATGCAAATATATTATATAAAGTAATAAAAGCCTTGATTCTATTATATATAGGCTAGATATTATTATATAGTTACTATCTGAGATTCTTTTATTTTACTTAGCTTGAATATCTCTACCTCTAAATTATTGCTTCTAGTCACCAGAGTAAAGAAGAAAATAGCTTAGAGAGAATTATATATTAAATATATATAATATTAAAATCTTAGATTTGCCTTTCTAAGTTCTATCTACAGTGAAGTACAAAATTGTTGCAATGTCTAACCCCAAACTGGGGTGCTTTGCACCCCATAATTACTCATGGGAATTTCACTTTGCTTTGATGGGAACAAATAAGGTACAAACCCTTAGCTACAACTTTGTCCCCAGGGTCATGTGATTTCACTTACATACTGCAAAGATACAGCCATTTCAAAACATCAATACCATTATAATAGTTTTGTACCCTTTGCTTATTATATTGAAATCAAGTGTTATTTTGTTATGTTTGGTCATACAAACAAACACACATATATTAGAACCATGTCTGAGTTTAAAATAGTTCACATGCATCTTTGTTTCCAATCACAACCATTATAAGAATCATTTCTCCTATTC
>JBBPLJ010000015.1:3794-33392 GCA_038089715.1 Veloporphyrellus conicus
TGTTAACGATAGCAACGAAGTGGTCCAAGCTGCGTTACGCACGGAAAAGTAGCAACCAATTCCCCGTTACGCGGTACTTTTAGCCACGCAACCACCCCAACGTTACGCGTTACGGTTGCATCCATACAGAAAGGGTACAGTAGGCTCAATAGACCCTAACAAGTGTGCCAATGTCACCCCGATGAGATACTTGAAATTGTAACGTCCATCATTAGCACGTCTATCCGAATCATCTAATTACCATCTTCGTGCTTCTGGGCTGCTCTATCTCAGGCTCTAGCTTCGTCCTACCCAGCGCAATCATTGCGAGTTTATGCCATTGCATTTGCGACTCCGTCAGCGGTTTCCCTTGGAATTGCTGTGCCAAAATGCTGCTCAGTTGTGTCCGCAGGATCTTCATGGCTACGTTAGCTCTAGATGTGAGTCGATACTTGACCTTTCGATCTACGACCGCCGAATCTGACATGGGCTATAGGTTCTCGTCAGTGAACGTGCGTCACAATGCGTCACAAAGGCGGACCTTGAAGTCACATTCGCCACACAACAAGAGTATAGCCAGGTTATGGACTGGCGCAGTCTCCCGAGCATATAACTTCTTAGAACGTCTAAGCTTTAGTGAGCATGTGGACTCAAATGATGCCATGTCACGACATACATGAGGGTGAAGTAGACCAAATAATCAGCATCCAATATCTCTTGTGGTTTTCTCCGAAAATTGACAGAAGAAGGATGGACAAAGACTGGTTGATTATTCGAAAGTGCCTGCAGTTGCAGTTCGTTCGTAACGTCAACACGAAGAAGCTTTGGATACAGCCCGGAGAGTAGAGCAGCATTGACGATGGACAGATTGTTGCTGTTGCTGTCCAACTCGGCAGGCACCGTCACGAACCGATGTCTATTGCGTCCAAACCGCACACTAGCCCAAAAATAAGCCGCTTGGCATGACACCAGCACCCAAGACTCACCGGCTCAGTTCCTTCACGAATTCCGCGGCCACGCAGACGACAGATGAATCGATCAAGTAACTAGAATAGAATGGTCAGAGACGCAAATTTGATCGGGCCCATATTACCAACCTGAGGAATTGTTGACGTAATTCCTCAATTTGCAAGAGGTTTTCGTGACTGAGGAAATTCTTCCGACAGTAGTTGTATTGGTGAGGGGACCTTCGCCAAGCTGCAAACGCAGCATGGATTGTCAAAAAGTCAGAGTCATCTGCGTCTTTCCGTGTGAGAACCCGGTGGGAGGTCAGTAAATGCATCACCCACCCTTGCGGAACGAATCTTTTGCACGGTCAGCCTCTGCCGCCATGCCAAAAGGGGTTACAAATGGTGATTTTGAGCTCAGCGCTGCAGCGATAGTCAACGCAGGATCAAGACAACGGAACACCACGGCTATCAAGAGGAATTTTCCAAGGTGAACATCCGTGGGTAGCTTGCTAAGTAATCGACCCATAGGTGTAATTTCTTCTGTCGCTGTCAGAGCTCGCGCCTAGACATGTTCAGTTCTCCGTGTGGAGTGTGCCAGAACATTCATACCTCAACCAAAGCTGCAACAGCTCTCTGGACATTTGCCGATGTTGGGGGGTCCAACGCATGACAAAGGACATCTTCGATCGACTCTCCAATCTTTACCTTCATAGTCTTGATACGCAAGGCGAGATCGGATAAACTTAGTCGCGTCATTTCCGGAAGAGGGTGTTCGGCGAGCTGCGCATGATTGTCAGATCACAAACAGGCAAAGTAGCGGATTACACTCACTATGGTATCGTGACGCCGTTTGGTGAACAAATGGTAGCATATCCCATTCTGGACCCGGCCCGCTCGACCTCTTCGTTGGGCAGCATTGCTCTTGGCAACGAATGTATCTATCAAGCGACTCAATTGACGCTTTTCGTCGAACCTAAGTGACTGTGAGTTCCATCCCAAAACAACAAAAGACGCATATACATGATCTCTCGCTGTTTTCCCGTGTCAATAACGCAAGTGATATCAGGAATCGTGATGCCTGTCTCTGCAATGTTTGTTGCTGAGAGAGGGAGAGTCAGCTTGGCCGTCAACACAGCAATGTGCTAGACATATACCAATGACTATCTTCCTCATTCCAGCGGGAAGCACGTCAAAGACAATATTTTGATCTTCGCTTGAAAGTGTGGAGTGTAATGGATAGACACGGAAAAGCGATTCCTGTCCGAAAAAGGGATGATCGGAAAGATGCTCGTTCATTCGACGAATTTCCGCAAGGCCGGGCATAAAAATCAAGACCGCAGAGGAAAACGAGAGGAGTGACCGGTCCCTGAGACACAGGTGCTCGAGTAGCCGAACGATCAGGTCGTAAGGGATCACACGCTCGTCGAGGAGTTCGACCGTGCGTCCAGTCATAGTGGAGTAGCGTTTTTCCAGCCCAATCGGCATTTTTTCACTAGATTCGCCTGCAACCAATGTTGCATCATCATCTTCATCGACTACTGTGGACTCGTCCCAATCTGTACGGTTCTTGCGCTGGTGGAATTTACTTTGTGCTGGAAGGGTTAGTGAGTTACATATCCTATTGCTGGAAGTTACATGAAACTCACGTCGCTTCGCATAAGGTGAGTCATCGGATATCGACCAGCCAGTATATTCAATGACATCCTCGAGGTAAAAGACGTCTACAGGATAAGTCCGACCCGGAACGTGAATTACGGGGCAACCTCCGAAAAAATTTGATATCTTGTCTGAATCCACTGTTGCAGACATGAGGATTACCCTGCATAATCTTCAGATTGGAACAGCACAAAGAGCACAACCTTAACACCTTAAATCGGGGCGCAGCGGCAACAGAGTCTTGAGGACAACGAGAAGAAAATCCGACTCGATAGTGCGTTCATGAACTTCGTCGATAATTAGATGCTGATTTTGGACCGTTTACCGAGCCTCAGAAGGAAGAACGATCGCACTCACCGTCACCTCGTCGAATGCCGTACCACGATCATCACGACCGGAGCCGCGTTCTAACATCCTCAAGGCGATGCCGGTGGTGATGTAGGTCAGGCGTGTATTTTTTGTGGTGTTGCTTTCTAAACGGATGGCGTATCCAACGAGAGAACCAAGAGTGCCGACTGCCCCTGGCAAATCTCCCAATTCACGCGAAACCCGCTGGGCAAGAGAAATAGCAGAAATACGACGTGGTTCTGTGCAATATATATTGCAAGATTGTCCCCGCGAGAGCTGGTTTTCGAGGATAAAGGCAGGGACTTGAGTAGACTTCCCACTGAGATGAACGTAGACGTGAGTGATAACTTGAAGTATGTGAGAGTTGTGCTGACCATCCTGTTTCACCACAGAGCACAACAACCTGAGCGTTTTCTAATGTCGAAATGATGTCCTCTCGATACTTTGCTATAGGTAGGGTGTTCCGGTGCATCTAACGTGCTGTACATATTTTTACCTCACGAGATAAGACAACAATGACTGACCAGCATTTCTTGATAAGCTGGCCTTGCCTGGCGCGCTCTGAAATCTGCAATGAGTCGCTCATGATTCGCCTCGATATTTCGTGGAAGAGTTGGCGTCCGAAAAGCGCCTTTGGTCGCAGGCATTGATCCGGGTGTTACCTCTCTTGCCTAAACCAAGTTAAATCACGAATACTCCAATTAAAAGTAACTCACATCTCGGTTGGTATCAACCTTTTGGCCAACGATACCCCACAATTTAGCCCAGATGCCTCGGTTAATATTTCCTCCCCTGATTTTTCTATCTGCTTCTAGCTCGTCCCACAGGTCTCTGAAGACCGGGGGGAACAGTTTGAAGAACGCGTTGCCAATAGGGCTGCTCATTGACCCAGCAGTGAAGCCTGCTGTAGGAGGGAACGAGAGCGCGTGGAGGGCAATAGTGGCAATATAATTTTCTGCCTGTAACTCTTCATGACAGGCAATGTCTTCCATCTTCCACTCGTCTACCTTACGGCCAGTCCATAACACCCGTACTCCAGAGCGTTTCGCCCGGCTAGAACCAGATAGGTTGCTGAATGCAACTGCAGCGTGTCGGTCAACCTTGGATACGTATTCCAAGAGCATAGCCCGTGGTAATCTCTCTCGACTCTGCTTCTGGAATGACATGTCTTTGACAGAAATCATCGTTCCTCGAGGACCCTCGACCTCGGTTGGAGGATCCAGTAAGCCAAGCAGGCCACCAGAAGATTCATTGTCCTCTTCGTCAAACACGTCAGGCTGCTGTTCTGGATTCGAAGGAGCAACGGCAGCCACTAGGACAGTGCTGTTGGGGCTTTGCGGTCGTGCAGGTTCCAGCGTTCCGCGAAGTGTGTCTTGAAGGAGTTGAACAGTTGCCTTTTCGTGTTCAGAACGATACAACCGTTCGGCATCCCTCTCATCGAAGAAGTAATGTGACTTCATACTCTGCATTCTTTCCTCTAGATCCTTCGCGGCGTCGGATCGTTGCTGTTGGGATGTGTTACGTGTCTTGAGGTTTACAAGCTGCAATTTTAATTGAGCATATTCCAAGTTAGGATCATCAACCTCTGGAAGGACACGCTCTGATCCGGAGTTACTCAGGTTGACACTAGTGGATACCCCTTCCAGTGGTGTCATTTCATTCCCATTGTAAGGATTATGCGACCATATAAAGGGAGGTGTATCCTTACCCGGATTTATGGAGTTTGGAGACTGTGATCCAAGCAACTTTGCAGGATTTTCGTGGGAAGGGAGCGGCGTTCCGGGATTTGGGGTATTGATTGACTTGGATAAATCATTGGGGAGCTCCTCTGGATGATAAACGGAGTCAGCTCTGCGAAATTCTGACTTCGAGGCACGTACGTGATTCGACTTGGTTATCAGGGCAATGAACGACAAGCTGGTGGCACGTGAGTAACGTGTGCAGTGGTCATGATGTCTGGACTGACCCAGTCCAAGGCCTCATCGAGCTCAACGCCGGAAATGGCAGGCAGACATCGTTCTACCCATTCCTCGGGGAAGCCCAGCCTGCGCGCGATACCATATGTCACTGCGAGACGAGTCACGGCTTTCTCCCTGGTGTAGTCAATGCAACGCCACGCTAAGTGGCAACACGAGAATAAGTCAGGGGAACAAACGCAAAAGAATGTGAACAACCTCTAGATGTTTCTTCTTGAAGGTGAAGACGTAAAATCTCCTCGATCAACAAGGGATCTACTTCAATAGTGTGAAGCTCCTCAGAGGCACGCTTCTCCACCTCAAACGCCTGATATGGGGGGCTGGAAATCCAAGCAAAGACAGAAGGCAGGGGGAACACACCTTGATAGTCCTCGATATCTCTCGCTCTGTCTTTTCCTGATGCTTGTCGACCATGGACTGAAAGAACTCCTGCTCAGCAGCAAGTTTCTCCGAGTCTTGTAGGACACCTTGGAGAGCAGGCTGCTGATCCGCAGAAGCCTTGGCAGTCTTTGTCACCGAATCTTCAGAGGGCGCTTCGTCAGTCGGTGGCGCACTCTCTTCTGTTTGAATGGCTTTCTTGGGTACGGATGTGGTTGCGAAGCCACGGGCGACGGGTTTCAACTGCATTTTCTTTTTCTTGGCCATCGGGAAAGAGTGGTCTTACTATTTCCTGCCGGGTATGATCTCAGAGGGATCAGTGATGTTGGATGAAGAGGAACTGCGGTTGTTGTGGATGTTTGCAGAGCGGACACGGTGATCATGCATCATGATCGCGCTCGTCGGCCTGACTCCAAGTGACTCGAGTGTCACATACGCACCACTTCCAGCAGTTGCCAAAGTACAACCCCTGCCCGCCCTGTGTTTGATCTCCACATCAACTCCTTCGTTCATGGTCGACTACACACGGCGCCATCCCGTTCTGGCACTTTTTCCCGAATCGAGCGAGGATAGATCCTCTGCTAACATAGTGTACTGGACACTATCGTTGCAATGGCTCAAGAATCAGTGGTACCGGTGAGTGGTTGATCTTTTGTCTGAGTCTCAGCGTCTCCCCAAGTAGTTACAACATCATGCATGATGCTCTTCTATCCAAGCTTCTGAAGATCATCAACTGCATTTCTGCATTATGCACGCAGCAATCTACCGGATTTTTTACGCTCCATGCCTCCGGATTTTCCTGTATGGCCGTGACGTCACACACGTCGTCCAAGGCACTTGGCACTCTCTAATTGGGGTTTCAAACTCGTTTCGTGCTTTCCTATCAATTGGGGTCACCGGCATTCTTTAATAGTGCTTTGGCTCATGGAGGTGATCGTCCGGTGTGCTTCGAGGCAGCCCGCTCCTGGGGGGAAGCCTGCACGTCCGAACGTGTGGTGTGCGACTAATCTTTTATGTTCCATTGCTCAACGTTTTACTTCGTCATGTACATCATTGAGTGTACATCGTGCTCTCAGTCACACGGAAATGATTTCCGCTCTGGCCCTTGCTCGCATAGTGCTACGATTACTTATGCCCTAGCACTTTTTCTGACTCAAACGAGAAGATGTCTCAATGTCACTGATCGATTGGATCCACTAGATGGTCGATGTTGGCAGTCAATTGATCCAAGTGCCATCCAAAGAATTAGGTATCGTCTAATGTCTGTGACGATAATACATGATGTAGATGGTGTTAGCATAAATTTATATTGGACCCCGTTGGGAGGTCGTTGCCTCATTCACAACCAGCTCCTTCGTCCGCTTCTCTGCAGCTCTACCCTTCAAGACATTCTCGATGAAATACTCTCCGGCCTATATCCAGTCAAGTATGAATCAACATCAGCTATCGTCGGTACTACTTGACGTACCTTGTAGCTACTTCGGACCAAGGGGCCACTAGCCACGTATAAGAAGCCCATGTCTTCAGCAACTCGCTTCCACCGGTCGAACTCAGCAGGTTCGACGTATCGATCAACTTTCATGTGGCGTTTAGTCGGGCGCATATATTGACCAAATGTCACGACGTCAACATCAACCTTCCGTAGCTCTGGCGAGGTGGACGTTATTACGAAATATCACACTATAGATAAGTCAACCTCACCTCGCAGCGCATCCATGACTTGGTCCTCATTTTCTCCAACACCAAGCATGACGCTGGTTTTCGTTATTCGTACCCCTTCTTGCTTGGCATGTTGTAATACCTTTAAACTTTGTCTAAACGTCGCCCTACGATCCCTCACATAGGGCGTGAGTGCTTCGACGGTTTCGATATTGTGTGCATAAACATCTAGGCCCGACTTTGCGACAACGGAGACAAGGTCTAGCGAACCCGCAAAGTCACCGGTCAAGGCTTCAACGAGGATATCCGGGGCCCTAAGCCCATCTTTGTGATTACGGGTTCAGACAAAGGAGAAGAGACAAAAGGAACTTGCTTCTGCTTAATCTTTCTGATGGTCTCCGCAAAGTGATGAGCCCCTCCATCTACAAGGTCTAAAGTGAATGTAAGCAATACATTCCTATTAATCATAGCCAGCCTCATACCGTCTCTATCCACACTTGTCAGAACAATGTATCCGAGCCCCCACCTGGAGATGGCTTCAGCTGTGTTTTCCGGTTCATGGGGGTCTAGTGGAGGTGGCGTTCGGGAGGTCTTGACAGAACAAAACCGACAGCCACGTGTGCACGTGTCGCCCATTAGCTGACACCAGAGTCAATAAGCAAGCACAGAAGGGCTACGGGAGTCTTTACCATGATCGTTGCAGTAGCAGCCCGTCGGCCTTCCTCCTCCGACACACCTTCTTTGCCTCCCCAGCAGTCTCCAATATTTGGACAGCGAGCCTCCTCGCACACGGTGTGAAGATTGAGGCCCCTTAAGTCTTTCTTGATTTTATGGAAAGAATCCCCGGATGGTATTTTGGTCTTCAGAAAAGCCGGAAGGCGAGGGCTAGGAAACAATGAGGTTTCAAGACATCAACATGATTGATGAAGTGCTTGCCCCTTTGTATTTCCTAGTACCACCCTCTGTATAGGTGCGCCCGATATGAAGTCGTCCAGAGAGGGTCCATTGTCCAGCTGCTGACTAAAACTTGATTTCGCATTGGGAGGGGTGACGGACGAGGGAGTTGCGAGGCACCGAACTTGGGTCCAAGAGACTGCAGAACGGCGGAAGAAGGGTCTGAGAGTGCCAGACGCCATCTCAAGGAACTTGGTCGAACGAGAGGTATACTACTAATTAGTCATCATGTCAAGGCTTAGCCAAGCTCCCGCAACACGACTTGTCCTGCATGAATGCCCTCTCCCGACGAGAGGAGGAAACCCTCCTGAAAACTACAAAAGCACGCGCGTTGAAGGAGTGTGATCAAGTAGTCAAAGGTGCTTGTCCCACTGAACCTAGCTTCCGAGTCTTTTCCTTGACGATCCCCAGAATTCGCACAATGTGCCCAAGGGCGAACGCTCTCGGTTGCTTGGACTTGCAGAGACAAGTACAAGTCGTTACAAGAGTGCATGCTTCAATAGTAGGTTTCCAGATGTCACACCATTCAACGGGAAAATGATCTGTTCAACTCGAGTACCGGCCCAGTGGCCATGGAAGTAGTCCGCAAGGAATATCTTCGTCTACGAGCCCAGAATGGGGTCCCACCCTAGCAGGACCGGCCTTCTGAGCTTAGGCCGATTATGAAGATGCTCTGACAGTCAACAAAGTCTTCATGCACAGTGCTCAAAGATCAAGGACGGTTCATGAAGAGTTAGTAGATCATATCGAGTATACGAAACAGCAATCGTAAAGTCGCGTCTATAGAGGTTGATGTTTCAACACACGCAAGGACTCTCACTTAGAGCCATTTACTGCTGCCCACTGAGCACACACTCCCATTACAGAGGAGACGAGTCTGGCGGGGGTTAACTCGAAATGACGAACAGGAGATGCACATTGACTCACCCTGCAAGGCCTACAACGCCGTCGTTGACATTCACGAGGCCAAGGTTGGATGCTGGTATCCAGATATCGAAGACATCAATGATGAACTGGTAACGCGTATCCGAACGCATTCTGCGCCACAATCAGTCCAAGAAGAGGGCACGGAGGGTGATCACATGCTTTTCAAGAGCAAGCTGCTTTGCCTCGCGTTGTGCTACATCTCCCAGGTCTTTCTCGCCCCAAGATTCCGAGGCACGCAATTTCTTCGCCTCTTGGGCAAGCCGACCAGCCTGCAACTCAATGCTGAGTGGAGATCTGATACGCATAAAGGCGCTTCCGACCTTGAGCAGACCGTGCGTAATACTCAGTAAAATTCCGGATAGCCAGAAGCGGTTTGAGATGGTAGCGACTCTCTGAGTTGTGGCGGGCCTGAGGTTGATGACTTTGACTGCATTCGCCTGGGAGATAGAGAGGACATATCAAAGCCCATCTATCGGTGCATCAGAGAGGGCTTACCCAAACGATCGCATCATAGGTGAGGTAACCAAAGTACGCAAGCTGGCGACCGATGGTTGCAAGTTGCTCGCCTAGTTCGGAGGGAGATTGGGCTGCGCGGAGGGCTGCCTGAAGGTGTTCGACGGGCTTTCCAAGACGCATGACTGCGGAGGAGTCATGAGTGGCGACACGGAGGTGTGAGAGCGCACTCACGCTTTCGACCGAGAGCGAGATGGTTCTTGAGCGCATTCCAGCGAGCAGCCTCCGCTTTATTGCCGCGAGAGAGGAGGAACCAGGCGAGGAAGCGGGAAAAGTATTGGATGGTACGGTAAAGCTAGAGAGGGCATTAGCATGCAAATTCCCGGCATACGAGTGCATTGATACCTTGTCTCTGCCGAGATTGGTTCCGCCGTATTTGAGGGACTGAGAGACATAGGGGTGAAGGACGAGCTGGGATGCAAGGGACGACATGGTGACGATGTAGCACAGTGCGAAGATGAGAGGAGCGCTGTGGGGAACTAAGACGAGGAGAACAAGGGTATATGAGAGAGAATAGATCACCTTGCAAGAATCACGTGGAAATGTCGCATCCGTTTCCGTCGCCGGTCCTGCTGTCCGTCGCGGTGGAGAGCAGGGACGACGTGGAGCAATCACGGCGGTGCTGGCCAAGGACGGTGGACACGACCGAATCGTCTGATGGACAGACCAGATCAGTGTCGACGTCGTCCAATGGGGAGGGGAGCGGGCACGTGACGACCAGCCAATGAGACATTGAATCGGCGAGTCTCGGGAGGACTCTCTCGACGTTGACTTCTCCGTCGAGCGTTTGACACGTTGTGCGCGCGGCGGGGCATTACGGAACACGCATCCCCCACTCACCCGCCATGCTCCCCGTCGCCCGAGCCATCACTACGGTCAGTCCCAGTCCCACGTGATCCTGCTCCCGTTTAGCCCTCCCCAGACGCGCAAAGCCGCTTTCCGCCTCAGGCTTGCCTCCATCCGTCTCATGGTACCCCATCTCCTCCCTTTCTCGTCCTGTCCTCACCCCCCTTTCAGTCATACAGACAAGAACGCGACACCTTTGGCGACCTCCAGGTCCCTGCCGATCGTTACTGGGGCGCTCAGACACAACGGCACGAGCCCTCCTATTTTTCTTGCCCACTACTCACCCAATTCACAGCTCCCTCCAGAACTTTGATATCGGGGGTCCCACAGAGAGACTTCCACCCCCGCTCATCAAGGCCTTTGGCGTTCTCAAGAAGGCTGCCTCCATTGTCAATGTTACGTATGGCATGGATCCCAAAATCGGTGATGCCATACAGAAGGCTGCAGACGAAGCACGTCACTCCACTCTGTCCGTCGCTCTTGCTTACCTCCGCGCTTAGGTCATCTCCGGCAAGCTCATCGACCACTTTCCCCTCGTCGTGTTCCAGACCGGAAGTGGTACTCAGAGTAATATGAACGTAAATGAGGTCAGCTAGATGCTTCATAGACTCCGATCTTCCTCTCAATTACCCCACAAGGTCATTTCCAATCGTGCCATCGAACTGCTCGGTGGTGTCCTGGGTTCCAAGAATCCAGTTCACCCAAATGATCATGTCAACATGAGCCAGAGTAGCAACGATACGCAAGTTCCTCTTTATCTTTTGCTCCTTGCCCTCACTTACCGAATGGAGATAGCTTCCCAACGGCCATGCATGTCGCAGCTGTGACAGAGATCCATCACTCTTTACTCCCCGCACTCACAGAACTCAGAGATGCTCTCCAGGCCAAGGCCGATGCATTCAAGGACATCATCAAAATTGGACGAACGCATCTGCAGGTATGCATGCATCGAATACCGTCGAGGTCAAGACTTGACTTGTCCTCACAGGATGCAACTCCCTTGACTCTCGGGCAAGAATTCAGTGGCTATGTTCAACAGATTGACAACGGGATCGAGCGTGTCAAGGCAGTTATTCCTCGCTTGAGCCTTCTCGCGCAAGGTGGCACCGCAGTAGGGACCGTGAGTTTAGTTCCGTTGCTGCAGTCTCTTCCATAGCTTGAACGCGTCCGACAGGGTCTGAATACCAAGAAGGGCTTCGATGTCAAAGTCGCTGCCGAAATCTCAAAGATAAGTGGTCTAGAATTCAAAACTGCACCAAACAAGGCAAGTAATTTCGCTACAACCACTGGGACAGTCGGTGAACACTGCAGCAGTTTGAGGCCCTTGCCAGTCATGATGCTCTCGTTGAGGCCCATGGTGCTCTCAATGTCATTGCTTGTTCCCTGATGAAGATTGCAAACGATATCCGCTTCCTTGGATCTGGTCCTCGTTGCGGATTCGGCGAGCTGAGTCTTCCCGAAAATGAGCCGGGTAGCAGCATCATGCCTGGAAAAGTCAACCCCACACAGTGCGAGGCAGTCACGATGGTCGCTGCCCAAGTCATGGGCAACCAAACCGCCGTGAGCGTGGCAGGCGCTAGTGGGCAATTTGAGGTACGCCGTTTCCACTGATTCGGCGGTCTCACAGTGACCCGTGCCGTTTAGTTGAACGTATTCAAGCCTGTCATGATCAAGAATGTGCTTCAGAGCATACGTCTCCTCTCGGATGGTACGTCACGAAAATTTCTTCTGGTGAATCCGACACTTACGACGCGTGTCTAGCATCGCGATCTTTTACCAAAAACTGTGTCGTCGGCATTCAGGCAAACGAGAAGCGCATTAGCCATCTGTTGAGTGAGAGTCTGATGCTGGCTACCATCCTCAACAGCCATCTCGGCTACGACAGCGAGTGTCATTCTCTGTCGCACCTGTTTCGTTTTCACTGACCGGCAAGCTACAGATGTCGCGAGGTGTGCCAAGAAGGCGCACAAGGAGGGCACGACGCTGAAGGCGGCGACGGTGGCGCTTGGGTACTTGACGCCAGAGGAGTTTGATGAAAAAGTGCGGCCGGAGCTGATGCTCTATCCCGACGAGCCATAGAGCGCGAGTATGTAGTACTGTGGTGTGGAATAGGATGTTGTGGTAGACATTGTCTTGCTCTCAGGGCGGTTCGTTCGTCCACCCTCTTGGTCGGGGTTGACCGAGTTTCCGTATTCGGCAGTGTACCGATGCGAGCGAAATCCAACAAAACGAAATACCTGCGCGTTTCCCGCCATCGCCCTCTCTTCTGCCCCCAACAGCCACCACAGCGACGAGCTCGCCGTCCCCCACAGCGACCTCCCCTTTTCTTCCCGCAAAATCGTCCCCGACGGCACCACCCCGCTCGTCGTCGGCCCCTCATCGCGACACTTGCTGGCATATCCGCCCGCTGCTCTTCTCGCCCCCCAACGCTTTTCGCTTTTGCACCCCCCACTTCCTCCTTCCTTTCCCCTATCCCACACACCCTCCCTGGCCCATGTCTCTCAGCCGAATTCTCAACGATGCTCCTCCTCCTCCCCGGGCTGCCCCCTCCGCTCCCTCGCGCGGCTCCGCCATCGACACTTCCCTGCCCGACATGTCTCCCGTCTCCAACTCTGTCCCCGTCTCTCCTCTTCACGCTCGGCAGCACCACCAGAGCCAGAGCCCTCTTGGAGACCATCCACCACCCCGCACCTACACATACCAAGCCGCTTCTTATCAAGGCGCAGGTGGATGGGACTCTTATTCAGGCAATTATGCCCAGGGCGACGCCTTTCCAGTCGGTCCCGGTGGAAATTATTACCCTCAGCGCGACGTTGCTACAACTCCTTCCGGTCCTCCCGAACCGCTCGACGGCTCTGTCGGCGCTTACTACAAGGATGGTGAAAACGAACATGCTATCAAGAAACGGAGAAAGGCAGCAGATGACGACCCGGACTATCAACCTCCTGGCTCAAAACGCGTACGTCCTCTGATTGCACCTTGATAGCAGTGCTGACGTCAACTCTCCCCCGGCTAGCCTGGACTCCGAAGAAATCCCCCTCGCTCCAAGGCTGCTCGTCAAGAGAATTCTCCCTCAGATAGTCCCGACCTATTCCCGGCTGAGCACCACCTGACCGACGAAGATCGTCACCTTGGGTCTTCGGACCTGTCGGACTGCGAGGAGGTGTGGATCGGGGAGCTTAGTGATTATATCATGGAGACACACAAACGCCAGCGCCAGATTGAATCCTGGTTTGAGGCCAGCGTCCTGGTGAATACCATGAAACGCTTGCTTCTAATGTGCATTTCTAACAAGTTGTCTAGGAGCGCAATTCGACTACGGCCGTCGCACTGTCGAGACATTACGTGTCACGGATAGCACGCATACCCCCCCCTCCTCCGTCGCCTCTGCCAATATTTCCCGCCTCTGTTGACGAAGATCTCCTGTCAACCCTCCATCCCTCACCTCCACCCGAAGCCGGCCTCTTTGATGATTCGAACGAATATGATCGCGCCTCTAGGTCGTACAACGTCGGTGCAGAGGCGGCCGCCCGAGAGCTGGAAGAATCACTCCTCGGGTCCAGAACGAGGACGAAGCGAAAAGACCCACCCAAACGTCCTGCGAACGGTGCAGTGTCGGATGCGAGCAGCGATCTTGATATGCCAACAATATCAGTTCGAAAGGACAAACCAGCAAACAAGAAGAGGAGGGTGGACCATGACGCGTCGGCCATCGCAGATGAGTTCGAGAGAGCGGTGAACGAGGCCTCCATGTCCCCTGTCAAGGCTACGAGGAAGGGCAAGGGAAAGGTGTCTCATCTTAGGGAACAGAGTGTCGAAAGTACCGCGACGTCATCGCTTACTCCGAGAGGTCGCAAGAGAGCAGCGGCAAAGAAGAAGCATGAGGGATTTTACCTAGATGCCGTTGGACAGTCCGGACTGGGTTCAGCCGCCGGTTCGGTCGCAGGTGATGCCACGCCATCGGCATCCCGGCCAGCATCGCCGGCGTTGACAGTCACGTCGACCGTTGTGTATGAACTCGACGAGATCGTGCCGCCTCTCAGACGAGCGAAAAAAGTCGACGACAGTGCGATGGCTAAGCGTCTCAAATCCCTGGAGGAGGCACAGAGGAAAGTCTGGACAAACATCGCAAGACGGGACATTGCCAAGGTAAATATCTGACGCCCTATAAACAACGGCTCTCTAATGTGCTGGCAGGTGTACAAGTACGCTGCCATGGGTTACCAGGCCAGACAGAGTCAAGTAAAGCGACTTGCGATGCTGTCCTCCATGCAAGCACGCCGACCGTTTACACGCACCGCAAAGGCCAACAAAGACGTGCAAGCGAAAGCGAAGCGTCTAATGCGTGAAATGCTTGTTTTCTGGAGAAAGAACGAACGAGAAGAAAGGGACGTACGGAAACGAGAACAAAAGGAGGCTATCGACCGAGCAAAGATTGAGGAAGAGAAACGTGAAGCAGCACGTCAGGCGCGAAAACTCGAATTTTTAATTAGCCAGACTGAGCTTTACAGCCACTTCGTTGGCAACAAGCTGAAAAGTACGTTGCCACGATCGTCTAAGGATGATCCAAATGTTCATCCTCTCGCGATCTTAGCTGCCGAAGTTCAGGGGGATTCCCCGGACGCGGCGGCGGCTCCCGCTGGCGCAGATTTGGCAGAAGTCGATCCGAGCTCCCTGAGAGAAATTGACTTTGACGACGGTTCGCTGTTTTGTTCTCCTACAATCCTTGATCAGATTGATAAATCTACTTCAGACGATGAAACTAATCTTCAACGCCATGCCCGTCATAACGCCCAAGAGGCAATTGCGCTCGCCAAGCAACGCGCTCAACAGTTTGACACCCAGGCCGCTCTTGAACGCAAGACAAATGAGGCACTCCAATTGGCGAGGGCTCAAGCACATATTCGAGATGACGAGGATGAAGGAGGACCTCCTGCCGCCCCTCTAATGGACCGTAAGTGATCGTCTCTGTTTTCACATTACTATTTGCCTAGTCCCGTGTAGTGGACTCTGATGAGCTTAACTTCCAAAACCCAACTTCTCTGACCGGGCCACTGACAATCAAACAACCGAGAATGCTCATGGCTCAGTTGAAGGAGTACCAATTGAAGGGTCTCAATTGGCTCGCGACCTTGTACGAGCAAGGCATCAACGGCATCCTTGCAGACGAGATGGGTCTTGGAAAGGTAGCGCTCCCTATCCTTTTTGATGCCCATAATACTGAGGCACAAACCATTATCCAGACAGTGCAATCAATCTCTCTGCTTGCCTATCTTGCCGAGGTACATGATATATGGGGTCCATTTCTCGTTGTTGCCCCTGCGTCTACTTTGCATAATTGGCAGCAAGAAATAACTAGGTTCGTTCCAACTCTCAAGGCATTGCCCTACTGGGGAAATGTCAAGGATCGTGCAACTTTGCGGAAATTTTGGAGCAAAAAGGAAATCAGCTATAACAAGGATGCTCCGTTCCATGTCCTTATCACGAGTTATCAACTGGTGAGTTGATCCAGATTGAACTTCTACATGTTATACTTACATATTCTCAGGTTACCCAAGACCAACAGTACTTCCAGAGAGTCAAATGGCAGTATATGGTTCTGGACGAAGCTCAAAACATCAAGAATGCATCGAGTGTGCGTTGGAAGACGCTTCTTGGTTTCCAGTGCAGGAATCGATTACTTCTCACTGGCACTCCGATTCAAAATTCCATGCAAGGTCAGCCTTTGGAAATGCTCGTCCTCTCCATGCACTAAACACAACGGTGTAATGGTAGAGCTTTGGGCCCTTCTGCACTTCATCATGCCAAGTCTGTTCGATTCGCACGATGAATTCAACGAGTGGTTTTCGAAAGACATCGAGAATGCCGCTGAAAACAAGGGCAGCAAGTTGAACGAACATCAACTACGGCGATTGCACATGATTTTGAAGCCGTTCATGCTTCGTCGTGTAAAGCGACATGTGCAGAATGAGCTGAGCGAGAAGGTATGTCTCTTTCACTGAATGGAGTTGATGTTACTCACATGACCATCGGAAAGATTGAGATAGATATTTATGTAGATCTTAGCTCGCGACAACGGGCATTGTACCGCGCACTTCTCGCTAACGTTTCTGTTGCTGACCTCTTGGAAAAAGCGGCGAACATTGGTGACGCTGATTCGGCTCGCTCGTTGATGAACTTGGTCATGCAATTTCGCAAGGTCGGTTATTTCAGTTTTTGTCAGACTATCGGGTTTCACAGAGTATGGCAGGTTTGTAACCACCCCGAACTTTTCGAACGCGCCGATGTGGAAGCACCTTTCTCGTTTGCCCACTTCGGCCGGTCAGGACCACTGGGACGCGAAGGCGACCTAATTTTCGCGCCCTATTCGACGCGAAACCCAATCGAGTATCATATTCCCGAACTGTTATATCTGGATGGTGGCCTTGTTGATGTTCCGTCGGTAAAACCTGGATATCGTTCACGCAGACTTTGTGCTCGCAACCTTTTCAATATATGGTCGACCGACAGGATATACCAGTCGATGTACGATGAAATCGAAGGTATTGGTCATACAATGTTTCTATGTGAATTCCGCTCATCACTATCTTCAGAATCTCCTGCCTTTGTATTCTTGCGTCTCTTGAATAGAGGTCCAACAGATGTCCACGGCCTCCAAGTGTCACCTTTTATGCGCAATCGATTGGTGGAATTACGGCAAGAGAACATGATTATAGAACAGTCCACCGTTCTGAGGTAAGAATATTGATTTGAAGGGAAGACAAACTGATCTTTTGTACAGGGAGACTAGTCACAGTGCATCCGATCTTAACATCTCACCTCTTCCATTTTCATCATGTCAACTTTACGACTCTGGTCTCAAAGGAATATCCTTATCAGCTTGGCAAGGGTCATGTCTGTCTCGACCCGGCCTGAGATGGTTCGTTCCCGCTGCGGTTGCCCCGCCGATATCTATGACTTGCACAAACCGCTCTTTCATGGAATACCAGAATCGAGTTCTGGAAGCACCCGTGGAGTCATTGGCCATGTACGGTCTCTCGCGCGAACTTCAAGAGTCTCCTACCGCCTGTAGCCTTTACAATGATCTCATTCCAATGGTCCCAGCCGCAGGTCTGGTCTGCAGTGCTCCATCTGACCAATTACCACAATCCTGCATGCAGATTCCGGAGGCAAAACGACTCATTTATGACTCTGCTAAGCTTGCACGTTTGGACGCGCTGTTGCAAGAGCTTAAGGCGGGCGACCACCGAGTCTTGATTTACTTTCAGATGACTCGCATGATGGATTTGATGGAAGAGTATCTGATATATCGGCAATACAAATATTTACGTCTGGATGGATCCTCCAAACTCGAAGACCGAAGAGATATGGTGATGGACTGGCAAACAAGGTCCGCGTTCCGTTCGTTGTGTTGTTTGATCCTCTCGCTCACATTTGTCTGTAGACCGGACATATTCGTCTTTTTGCTCAGTACTCGTGCTGGTGGACTTGGTATCAACCTTACGGCTGCGGATACTGTGGTATTCTACGATCATGATTGGAATCCGTCCAATGATGCACAAGCCATGGACCGTGCACACCGTTTGGGTCAGACTCGCCAAGTGACCATCTACCGCCTTATTACAAAGGGTACGATTGACGAACGCATCATCCAACTCGCCCGCGTCAAGAAAGATGTGAGTGATTGCTTTCTTTTACTTGATGGCACTTCTGATTGTCCGTTAGGTTCAAGACATCGTTGTCGGGAACAAAAACTTCACCGATGTGGCAAAGCCCAGCGAGATTGTTCAATTGCTATTGAATGATGAGCAACTGGCCAACATCGACAACGCGAACGCGAACGGGCCAGAACTTGCTCCTAAAAAATCTGGCAAACGGTCCGGTTCTGGGCCCACAAATACCGACACAGATGCCGTTCGAGACCTATGGAACGATGAGGGTGACGAATTCTTCGGGCACCTTGCCAACCAGGGAAACCCAACAGCATCCAAGGGTGAAGAAGACAGTACTGCGGGCGCACCAAGCCGGGGAAAGAAGCGCAAAGGCGGAGGTTCCTCGGGCGTTGCACGAGCCCGCAAAACTGGAGGGAAGGCTGCTGGTAAGAAGAAGGCGGAGGGTGCGAATGACGTTGGGCCAGGGATAGATATCCAGGCTGAATGATCACCGTTTGCCTTGATGTACCTATCGTTCGTTTTTTCATTCTTCCGCAGCCTCATTTGTAGAGTAGTTTATGCATTTTGTACCACCTTGTATTGTAAACGTGTCTTTAATATCTATCCTATTTTTGCTCCTGGACTTGATAGACAGGCGGCACCTCTCGGTTGGGAAGTATAGATCAGTAGTTTCAACAATCGTACCCGCGGTCACCTACACGCGTCGACGATGGCCCTGAACATTGTAGGAAGTTGCCAAGGCAGAAATAGGAGAGCGCAGAGCCCTTCTGACGACCGGTGACACCGAGAGCCAGAGGGAACACGTCGGTTGTGGAGTAAGGCCTGCTTGCGAACTGCACAAAAAGTCACATGGAACACTCTGAGTTTATTATGCCACAAGCACCTCTCCACGCCTGCTTGGGCCGCCATCGGTGAATTTATCCGAGCTAATCTTTTCTAATTGTTTAGCGCTTCAGCCGTCGCGATTCCACATACTGCCTTTGCCAGCTTCATCCATCCGAGATACTACGGCCCGGGCCGGCCTCTGCAACTATGGACATCAAGGCAGCCTATGCAACCCTGTTAACAAAAACCAGCTATCTACCAGGCGTACTGGTACTAGAGTACACCCTTCGGTCTGTGGGTTCCGAGTACCCATTGATCGTAATAGCCACCCCCTCCTTGCCGCCCGAGGCTCGTGGCATCCTCGAGAGAAGAAGGATCAAGGTGGTGGAGGTCCAATCCCTTCAACCCCCCGAAGGTCAGCACACTCTGCCACGTCACGATGCTAGGTTCGCGGACACCTGGACGAAATTGAGGTAAGATTGTTGTCGGTAGATATGGGGGTCCGTGGGGTTTCTGAATCACGGGGCTAGGGCGTTTGAGTTGACAGATTACCATGTAAGCTGCAGGAATATTTTCTTCCTGCACGCCACAAACCTTTTTTCTCATAGCGCATCGTCCTTTTGGATGCTGACATGATTGTGATGCGAAAGATGGACGAGTTGATGCGTGTTCCGCTCGCAGAGGGCGAGATCGCGGCCGCGCATGTCTGTGCCTGCAATCCCCGAAGGCTAGCACACTATCCTGCCGATTGGTAAGTAGCATTTTCTATATCTTGCTAACCTACTCAGCCAAAGGAAGGGTGCCAGAGAATTGCGCGTACACACCCCTGTCCCATCCTGCAGGTTTAACAACCCCGGCGGAGGTAACCAGCAACAGTCCACGACCCTACTCTCAGCTTAATTCTGGGCTCATTGTACTAAATCCCTCTGCCGAGCTCGCGAAGACAGTTTATAACCATCTCTCCACATCCCCACTCCTTCCAACATGGACATTCCCGGATCAGGATCTTCTCTCCGACCTTTTCAAGGGAAAATGGAAGCCGTTGCCCTGGTGCTACAACGCGCTCAAGACGTTGATGCTAATTCATAAGCCACTGTGGCGAGACGAGGAGATCAGGTGCTTGCATTACATCTTGGCGGACAAGCCTTGGCATGCTAGAGTGGCAAAAGAAGGCGGTGGGGAGTATGATAAATTACATCAGTGGTGGTGGGATAGGCTCAACCTGTTAGGTGCAGAGATGAAGCAGAGCAATAAGGACTGGAAGGTGATCATGGCCAACGTGGCACAATCATAATTTCAATGCCTATCTGCGTGCGTGCACCTCTTCAGCTATTTCTTTCAGCTGGTAGATGAATCAATGGCTGATAGAACATCAATGAACTGTATGCTATCTCCGCATCATGATCTCCACGAAACAGATACTTCATCAGTTCGGAATCTCATCAAACACCACTTAGCGACGCTCACGAAAGAAGGAGAAACGAGTACCTCTGTGTGCAGGTGCTTTCGGAAAGAGGTGTTTGCTCTCCCATCCGATAACTCAAAAGACCGGCCTGAGCGATCATGATGCCGTTGTCGATGCAGAACCTAGCGCGATAAAAATTATAAAACTATCCATAAATACGAATTGACTCGTACCGCTCATCTGTCGCAAAGACTCGGGCATCACGCTCCTTTCCCATGATACGCATCATTTGTTGGAGCCTGTGGTTACCTTGAAAATCCATCAACACGACGGTCGGAGGAGGAAATCATGCAGCAACTTACACCCTACACCACCAACAATAAGAACTTCCTTGCTTCCAACATGAGCCATAGCTCGCTCGGTGATTTCTACCAACATTGCGAATACAGTTTCTTGGAGTGAAAAACATAAATCAGCAGGTGTTATTATGTCTTCCCCTGATTTATCAGGTGTCCCAAACGGACGGAAACGCTTGTCCACAGTGTACGCTTCAATCGAAGTCAACAAGCCTGAAAGGCTGATATCCATGCCCTTGGTAGTGTATGGAAGAGGCACGAGTCGCTTTCCCCTAAATACATAAGAGCAAGGAGTAGAATCCATATTAGAACAGCATACTTCTTCGCTTCCTGCTCGACATTGTAGCCCGGGTTTGGATCATTACTCAGATTGATGATTCTGGCGAAACGGTCTAGGCAATTGCCCACAGCGATATCGAGTGTTTCGCCAAAGATCCTGTAGCGTTGTTGAGAATATGCTATCACCTGGGTATTGCCTCCCGAGACGTAGAGTACGACAGGATCCTCAGCTCGTGTGATCGCACGACCCATCTCAATGTCTGCATGAATATTTGAGCACGTGCTCTGGCAGAGTACACGAGAACTCACGTCCGATGCAGTGATTGACTGCTACGAGGGGCTTGTTGAACAGGAGGGAAAGCGTCCTGGCAACCAGTGCGACAGATTGCAGAGGGGCACCCATACCAGGCCCTTGAGATCATGGAAAAAGTGACGAGGGTGACTATGGGTGGGACACGTAGGGACACACCTTTGGTATAGCATATGCAACCCAAGTCTTCCATCGTAATATTGGCCTTCTCGATCGCACTCTTGATGACATTAAGGGCCCACTCTCGGTGATGCTGAGCGGTGTCTCTGGGAAGGAATCCTTCCCCTGGCGGTGTGATGTATGTATGTCGTATGTTAGCTAGTACTTTTGAGGAGCCATTTATATCGTGCATGATAATCCCTGCGCCCAGCTTGTTGGCTGAGCCCTCGAGACCGAGCGCCAGATATGGTCTGTCTGCTGCGAATCAGGACTTGACAATAGAACTGACATGATGGTCTCAACCGGGATCTTTCAGTGGGTTAGATCTGAATGCCATGATGTTGAAGGATCCTTCGGGGTAGGTTGAAGGTTATATCAGGGTGCCGTCCAAACTTGGGATAACCTAGATGGGCGAATGCTTGATCCACAATGGGAACTTGAAATAACTGCTGTGGGCTGTAGTGCGTTGTGAAAAGATTCGGATTGGTGTCACACAATTCCATGCGCGAACTTTGGAGCCAACACACCCCATGATTGGCGTTGGGAGACGGGTGCTCATGAGGATCGAATCTGGCCATAGCAGGACAATCTAAAGTAGATACCAGTAACACAACTGCAATGGAAAAGCCAGAATACGTGATCTATGCTAAAGAACCAGACCGACGAGTATCATGCTTCCAAAGATCATCCACTAATGAATCGGTGAATGGACATAAATGGAAGCATCAAGTATACTTTTAAAGCATGAAAGTCAAGGGGTTTTCAAGATAGCCCTTGAATGCAGACATCCATCGTGCCCCTACTGCACCATCAACGGTCCGATGGTCAGAGCTGAGAGTGACTTTCATCACGTTGGCCGTCTTGAATCCACGCTCTTCCTCAGGCGCAGGTACAAGCGTAGGTTTAGTGGTACCGACAGCGAGAATGCAGGATTGAGGAGGGTTGATAATAGCGGTGAAGTGGTCAATCTCGAACATGCCGAGATTGGAAACCGTGAAAGTGCCGCCCTAAAAGGTGATGAGCAAGCGTGCAGATAAGACGCGAAACATATCTGACTTGGTATTCCTGGGGTGCGAGTTTGCCATCACGTGCCTTCTTCGCAAGCGCCTTCGCTTCAGCAGAGATGGTCGCCAAACCTTTAGAACCAACATCCTTCACAATAGGCGTGATTAAACCGGTAGGGGTGGCAACGGCAACAGAGATATCCGCATTCTTGTACCTATAAAACTTAAGTTGATGAAGAAAAAGCAACATCTCGAAACATACTGCCTGATAACATCGCCCAACCATGCCGAGTTAGCCTCAGGAACATCCTTGAGGGCACAAGCAACGGCTTTGAGGATGAAGTCGTTGACACTGAGTTTGGCAGCCTTATCGTTGTCGCCCAATGTCTTGTTGAATACTTCGCGAAGCTTTAGCACCTTGTCCATATTGACTTCCACAGTCAGGTAGTAATGAGGTAGTTCCTGTTTGGACTGCGTGAGACGCGTGCCAATGACCTTGCGCATATTCGAGACGGGTATGTCAATGTAATCAGACGAGACGGTTGTAGCATCGGAGGACGAAGCGGGGGAGGTTGATGCCAGGGGGGGTTGGTACTGTTCAACGTCGTCACGAATGATGCGGCCATTGGGGCCAGTGCCCTTGATCTTTGCCAACGGAATACCCTTCTCAAGCGCAATCTTCTTGGCAATTGGGGAGGCAAATATTCGGTCGCCCTTGGGAATCTCAGGCTTCGGCTCCTGGGGCTGAGGTGCCGACGCTGGAGATGAGGGAGATTGGGCGGGTGGAGTGGGCTCGGAAGGTGGCGCCTGAGCTGACGGGGAGGGAGAAGAGGCAGCCTCGGTGGCCATTTGTACGGCAGCTGACAGATCGTCACCTTCCTCTGCAAAAATGGCTATTGGCGTGCCCACGGGGATATTCTTGGCACCACCTGGGGTCTGGAGAGCAAATGAACAAGAGAGGGTGAAGAGGGGAGAATTCCTACGATGATCTTTGCAAGAATACCATCGTCCTGCGCTTCGACGTCAATAGAGGCCTTGTCGGTTTCCTAAGAAAGGTGAGAGCAGAGACGCGTGCAAGAGGGCGTGCGCGTACGATTTCCAGAAGAACGTCGCCGGCCGAAAAAGTTTCACCCTCGCTTTTTTTCCAAGAAGAAATACCACCCTCTGTCATGGTAGGACTCATAGCGGGCATTGCAAACCTGGAAAGGGCATGTCTGCGGGCAGAGGTGTGCAGGCCTTCGGAAAAGGGTCAGGCAAGGATATGGGGTAGAACGGAAAACATACGACGCGCAGCGAGGCGGGCGAGGGAGAAGGACATCGTGCGCGACGTTGAGAACAGGAGCGAAGAACGGCTGTTGGGGCTTCAAATCCCGCACCCGTCCGAGCAGAAAATATATAAAATGGATAGCATGTACGTAATATTTTTGTAATATTTTGGTATGACGTTCCTCCTCCCAGGCCAGCCGGTCCCCGTCCAGCCAGGACGACTGCCCGACATCGGGTCAGGTGTATATACAAGGCACGGCCAGCTGCGCGCCAGCCTCGTCGGCACGCTCAGCACGCCCACGCTCGCAATACTTCGCCAGCGACCACACCCACCCGCCCCCAGCTCCCTCGTCCTCGGCACGATTACCCGTCTCTCCCCCCTCCAGGCCGTCGTCGCCATTTCCGTCGTCGATGGCATCCCTCTTCCCCCCGGAGAAGAGTTCACAGGCGTGATTCGTGCCCAGGACGTCAGGGCAACAGAGAAGGACAAGGTGAAGATCGCCGACTGCTTTCGAGGCGGCGATGTTGTCAAGGGTCTCGTCGTCAGTCGCCCTCCCTCTGATCGCGCGTCGTCTCACCATGTCGCAGATCTCGCTCGGAGACGCGCGCAGCTACTACATCACAACCGCACGCAACGACCTCGGCGTCATCTTTGCTACGAGCGAGGCTGGTATGTGCATGGCGCCGCCCCTTCTTGTATTGCTCACACTCCTCCTAGGCGCAGCGATGGAACCGGTGTCGTGGCAGGAGATGCGGTGTCCGAGAACAGGGAGGATAGAAAAGCGCAAATGCGCTAAACCAGAGAATCTGTGATATGACATTACGTAATCACTCAGGGATGGTTCGTGTTAGTACTTAGTGGGAGTTGGTTGCAACGTTGACCGTCCTCCTCGTCGCCGCCCTCTTTTCGTCCTTGTTTTTCTAGTCTGTACTTTAATCCAACAGGGTCTATGACCGCCGTTCTCCCCGCCGTAGATGCACTGCGCAGAGATACAATAATGGCCTCCCTTGACGACAACCAGATCAAGTATGCGGACGTCCCTCCTGCCACCACTCCTACTCACCCCTCCACTAGCTATTCGTCCTCCACAGACTGGAAAGCAAAGTATTATGAGGTGGCAGATATGCTTGCAGAAACTCGGGCTGAGCTCGACGAATTCCACTCCTCCAGCAAGGAACTCGAGGAAGAGCTCATTAAGGAAATCGAACGCACAGAGAAGGCGCAGCAGGATCTCAAGGTCAAGGCCTCTCGTATTGAATCAGAGAGAGATGAATGGAAGGTTCGTCTCCTCCCCCTTTGTTCCCAATAACACTTGCTCAACCTCTGCTCCAGTCCAAGTTCATGTCCCTCCAGACTACCCACAACACAACGACCACCTCTCTGCAGCGCGAATTGGATACAGTGAGGCAGGAATGCCAGAAGCTCAAGGTTCAACTACGTGAACTCGAGATGGGAAACGACGATCTTGAACGAAACGAGCGCGCAGTCACGTCCACACTGGCTGACGTCGAAGGCAAATATTCCCGTGTGCTCGAAGAGAAAATTCTCCTCGAACACGAACTCCTTGACAAGGCCAGTCTAGAGGAGGAGTGCCAACGGTTAAAAGATGAACTACGAGGTACGTGTGATCGTGTGACCTATCCCAGCAGCTGACGGTCAGCCGAAGATACCGGAGTCGAAGTGTCTATCCTCAAGGATCAGCTCTTGGCCGCTCGCGCCAGCCCACCAAGCACAGATGCAGAATCATCTGTTTCTATAGCACCCCCATCTTCGTTCCCCCTTTCCTCCCCTCCATCGACCGAGGAAAGCCTTCTGAGTACACCACCACCCGACTTCAATTTGTCCGAGCTCTGGACGGACAATTCATCGGTTTCCACATCTTCTCATCATCCATCCACTTCCTTCAGTTCGGCCTCTGGCAAAACCGTCCCACCGCAAAGAACCAGCTTTCAGCCAGGTAAATTCTCTGTTTCAACTTCTACGCCTCCTGTTGCTCGCTCCAGCACCCTGCCCACGCTCTCCGCATCACGTAACCTAACCCCAAGAACACCCATTCCACGGCCCAATCTTGTCGCGTCCACCTCGAGCACATCAACTTCTGCCATTCCCATCACGGCATCGAAAAGTAGAGGGGTTCAAATGGTATCCGAGATGCGTGCACGTGTGAAGAATCTAGAACAGAAAATTCACACTCGTGTTCCCCGATTACGCATGGGCAGCAATGCAGGCAGGCAAGGCACAAATGCTTTAGGACTATCCGCAAATACCCCACCGTCGAGCAATATAGCAACGTCGGGCGTATCCAGAAGTGGTGCTTCACGAACGCTCACTGTTGACAGCAAGCTTGCCGGACCCAATTTCCAGAGAGGCGCCTCGCCACTGAAGAGTGGTGCAACAACCCCTGATCCCAATGCATCGGGATGGGTCCTTATCATGGACGACACCCCTTCCCCTGCGAAGGACGCAGAGAAAGAACGCAGACGGGTGTCTAGCCCCTCTGCCCCAAGCTCCTTCCGTAGCAGCATCCCTATATCAGCATCCTCCCCTACTTTTTACAGACCCAACCCCCTTGCCCAGAGCACGATGAACTCCTGCAGACCACAATCTCGCCTTTCTGGTGAAAGTCAAAGTACTACAGCCACCATAAGCACTATCCCTACGCCATCCTCTCGCCCCACCACACCTACGTTTTTGCCACTACCTACATCTGGCCTGTACGCCAGCGCGACCATTTCAGGAATTGGCTCAAGGCATTCGACTGTATCAGGTACAGCTGCTAAAACCCAGCAGAAGCGTGATTCGCTTGGATCTAGCAACGCTGGCTCACCGACATCATCCGATAACGAACCTCGCGTTCGTGAACGGCCCGTATCCTACAACAGCAAGGTGGGTCAAACCGCCAAGGGTTCTTCCTGCATGTCGCCTCGAGACGCTGTCCGTGCCTCTTCAAGAATACCTTGCTCCGCTTCTTCTACATCGATCCTGACGCAGAGCAGAATTGGGAGGCCAGCAGGCGTAGCTAGTGGGCGCCGAAGCGTTGGTCTAGACCCTCTCTGTGAAGATAATGGTGGATTTTTGGAACCTGGAACTGACAGGAAAACCAGGGGACGGTCAGGGAGTACAGCCCTTGGTTTTGGATGCTAAGACATAATTATGCAAGTCATGATTTTCTACCTCAATAGGGTGGAATACACCCTCTACTTACGCTGCCATCGCAACCAGCATGGCCCAATTGCGATTAATGCCATGCTGGATTCTCCTTGTCTTTGCATTTGGTCTCGAGGACCGATATCAATTCGATCTTTCCCAGCTCACACCGAATAGTCCCACTTCCCTCTACTCAGGTACCCAATATTATGCCTTCTACGACATTTCATGACCAATGTTAGCACGTTTGATAATGGTAGAACGGAATCTGACACTGCCAACTTTTGTGTTTCTTTTCCGTTCTTGCCTAGTGTAGTTTGTTGTCTTATATTTCCGATACTCTTATTTTGTCATATTTCTGTGGAATATACTATGTCAACTATGACATGTGGCTATGTTAGACTCGAGCCATCATGACCACCTCCAACGTCGCGCCATCTTCGACACCCCCGAAGAGGTCCTTGAACCGACAGCAAATCCTTGACGAAGACGACTACACAGCTGCTCTTTCTCAGATCATTGCTCGCGATTTCTTTCCTTCTCTCGTCCACATCGATGCCACCAATAACTACCTCGATGCTCTGCGCTCCAACGACCCTGCGCTGATCCATGCCTCTGTTCGTCGTCTGCAAGAGGTCGACCCGACGCCCGCCTATTCTTCCCGAAGAAACTGGCAGACACCCTCCGAGACGCCCTATGGCACAGGACCCTCGGATACGCCGTTTCGCACGCCTCGCGAGGTCGAGGAACCAGCAGCAAAGCGGCTACGGTACGACACAGACTTGAGCCTTGATTCTTTCCAGGCGAAGTATACCTCGGAGGACAATGCGAGTTTTACCCAGATCATGCACGAGGAAAACAGACAGCGGCGCGAGAGATGGGCTTGGGCTTGGGAGGCACAGAGGAGGGTAGAGGAACAGAGGGGAAAGATGTTGGAAGACAGGGAGAGAATGTTGACAGAGCAGCCTTCCGGTCCTGGAGTTCGCGAGAGAGTCCTGATCGAGGCACCAGCGGTTGCTGGGCTGATCACAGCCGGAGGAGAATCCGCGGGCGTCGACAATTCCGTTGCTGGTAGCGAAAGCGACCTCAAGGGGAAGGAACTAGCTGTCGTCGTGAAAGATGCATCTGTGGAAGTGGTGGACGTCATGGCTCCAAAGAGGGATACTCGCCCTGCTGGGGTAGATGGATGGAAGTTCAAGGTGAGTATCCTCGCAGACTTTGCCTTCATTTGTAAATTTGCTCTTCAGACCCGAAATTCACTCATGTTCCCGCCCGACGCCGATGTATCACCTTATGATCCATCGACTTACACTGTCTCTGTCAAAGCTGACGTGGTGCCAAGGGTGGTCAAGTACGACAATACACGTCTACCGGAGCAAGACACTACGAGCGAAACACGGAGCCTTTCCGTTCCTCCGAGTCCGACACACAGTCGAATAGATGCTGCCATTGAAGGGACACCATGTAAGTTTGTTCACAGGATATTTCTATCTCCAACTTATTTCTCCAAGATCGCCCGAAATCACCAGTTACGGGTGACTTTTCGCTTGTCCCTAATGTCCCTTCACCCACCGCGGACGAAATGGATTCGAAGGCAGTCAAGCAGCTCATGACATGGGGGACTTTGAATGCTACACCTCGAATCATATCTCAATCAGACGATGTGCCAGAGCCTACGCCACCATCAAATACATTCCAAATCTCGGCACCGTCCTCCCGTGAGGCATTATCCCACAAGCTTTCGGCGAGCGCAGCAAAGAGCCTTCGTGCAAAAGCTGGTTTGCTCAATGGATCGACTCCACTACTTGGGCGTACTATATCTCGTACCCCTGCAAGAGGTGCTATGGCGCCTCCTAATTGGACCCCACGGAGAGCGGACGCACCAGGCAACCTAACGCCCGCCGCGAGACGATTGTTGGATAGGACAACACTAGGTACAGCTGCAGCGCGTCGGGCAGAAGCTATGGGGAAGATATCTGGCTGGGGAGGCAGTGGGAGTTCCAAGGAGACGGATCTTAACCATGTACGATGGACACCAACACCGGTTACACGTAGGAGATGACAAGATAATTCTCAGCTGTGTGATCGTCATCTATGTATGCAATGCTGCCGTGCTAGCGTGGTCGACATAAATAGAGTGCAAAGTTCACAGACTATGCGGTGGAGATCTTCCGACGTTTTGATTCTGGAAGGGCATCATCGCCATCCTTGAGGGAAGAAGTCGATATTGGTGATGGCGCCGATGAAGGTTCACCCTTGGGCTTCTTCTTCATAATGACGCCTTTGAGTGCTTTCTTGGCAGACACTTCCTTCTTGGAAGCGGGCATGGTCGCTTTTCTTGTCCGGTCATCACTGACAGGTTTAGAAGGCGTGAGGGGCCTCGAGGCCACCGGAGGGGGGTTGTTTATTGCATTCTCTCTTGCTGCGACAGCCCTGCGAGCGAAGTTAACACGAAGATGTTGCCATGACCGGCTATCCTTACTTTCTGAAGTCTGAGAGTTCTTCGCCATCTTGAAGCCTGCGCAGTCGTTCTTCCTCTGCCTGCTTCTCTCGTATTGAATCGAGGAACATGATCTCGTCCTCTTCCAGTGCCCGGAACTGGTTGGCTGCATGCAGGTATCAAACGGGTCAGGGAAGGCTATAGCGGGCGAGATTACCTAGCTTTGTCTTTTCTTCCCATTCCTCCTGTTTTGCTGCCTACGAAGCATCCGTGAGCTGCTGCCGTGCGTCGCCGGGGATCTTACCCTGTTCGCAGCCAGTTTCTTCGGTAGGCGGAGTTAGTGGGCTTCCTTCGGGGCGGGGGGTAGCTCACCTCGGCTAAGCTTCGGCCATCGAAAGCGTCTTCAGTGGGTTGGGGAGGAGGTTCTTGCCCTAGTCTGAAAAAGATGAGGGAGCATGACCGGGTGTGGTGCGGTCGGCGCGGACAAACCTTGCGTACGCAGCCTTCCATTGTTCTTCCCTCCTGGACCGTGCAGCCTCGATGTCGG
>JBBPLJ010000015.1:36029-48676 GCA_038089715.1 Veloporphyrellus conicus
CTAACAGCCACGCAGGCATATTTACTTTGGCAGTCGGTCGCATATTCCGCGTGGAGACAGTGACACTATTAAAGATTGGCGCAGTTTTGACGAGGTATGCGGGTGCGGGTGATTGTTTCGTTTCCAAAACTCACTTGAAAAGTTTCGGTGGTGTTGTCCTAGTATCGCTTTCTGATTCATCGTCGAGTCCGGTACCCGTGTCTGCGGCCAACGCTCAGCCCATCAATCTCGTTGCAATTTTGGGAGATGTTCTTGCCCTGCTTTCAGCTTTGTTCTATGCCATGTATCTCATATTCTTGAAGGTGCACATTAAGGAGGAGTCACGGATAGATATGCAACTTTTCTTTGGTTACGTGGGTCTCTTCAATATTTCACTATGCTGGCCGGTTGCACTTCTTTTGCACTGGTTTGGAGTGGAAACTTTGGAGTTTCCCGATCCCAAGGAAGCTATCCCAGCCATTCTTGTCAATGTAAGTGGTCTGACGGTACCACATTTTGTGAATATTTCCATGTTCACCTGTCCGTAGATGTTCATCACGCTGGCAAGTGATTATATATATGTCATCGCGATGCTCAAGACCACACCACTCGTCGTTACCGTCGGTCTTAGCCTTACTATACCCCTGGCGGTGGTTGGCGACTATTTCCTCGGCAGGCCCGCTACTTTTCAAGTATTGGTAGGTGCCGTGCTCGTCACAGGCGCATTCGTTGCGGTCGGGATAGATAATTCTAAACCGAAAGAGGGTGATGGCTTGTTAGCTCAGGATCTTGCTGCTCAAGGAGTGGGACAACAAGCCCAACAAATCTAGATGAAGCAATCCAGTAGAATCACAGACAAATGCATTCAACGCTTAGTCTGGCTTTTCTTGACAAGTTTTGCCCACGTACATACAGTCACTTCAATCGATAATATCACTCTGCAAACATTTTGTCTTCCAGATCTTGTATTTATTCTTGCTGTCTGATGCATATATATGATTTTGGTTTATGTGTGCTAGACCACCTAGTACGAGTGTTCGGAGTCTGGCAGGATTCCACTGACAGCCCATTCAACATGGTACTTCACTGTTGGCACTTCGCGACTTACTGGCGCACTCATTTTTGCCTTAGCCTAGGGAACGTAGGGCCCGTATCGGGGCCCATCGACCTCCTGAAAAACCATCCAAACGTCGGTTTGCAGTCCAAGAGGATGCAGTGGAGGCAGTCGACATTGGTGCTGCTGACGGTGTAGAGGTATTGACTTGATCCTTCCAAACGCACCCAGGCGCTCACATACCCCATCCTTGATGCTACACGGTTCTTCACAAGTTAGGGAAATGAGGTGTTGGCGTCTTTGAGTGCTGCAGCCACTACCGTGAGCAAGAAGGGAAAGCAACAGCTAAAGCACGAGGCGTTCATCGATCGTACGTATGAGGCGTTGATAAGACGTGATAAACTGATCTGGCTTCAGGAATTCAGTCGTCTACTACCCCTTATTCAAAGGCGCAAAGGCGTCGTTTCAATAGGAAGCAGCGTGAACAGGTGGGCGGTGGTCTCGGTTCTATCGGAGCGGTCATATCAGCGCTGGAAAAAAAGGAGATACCACCACCGCCGGTAGAGTCACAGTTGGACGCCACTACTTCGCAACAACGACCGCAAGCAAAGGCAGGGATTGGACTTATAGGAACAGGTAAAGGCGTCCCCCTTACCAAGGGTCAGAGGAAACGTGCATTGTGCGTGTTCCTCGACAACGATATATCATCCTGGCACAAATTCAATCTTCCAGAGAGATGGAAAAGCTCCGGCACCCGCTTATCCTGACGAATCCTCAATATACGACCAACCCCTTTCAGACCATCCGCACGCATGCGCAAAACACACTGGAGAAACGCACACCGCCTGTTTAGCCATGCAATTGCAGGGAAGATCCAGTAAATTAACACTAACAAGCTGTTACATGAGATGTCACAACAGACAACCTTGATATTGTACGGGTATGCATTGTATCGTACTAAAATCCACATGAGTACAACACCTATTCCCTCGGAAAAGAACGATAGGGGCAAGGCTTCTTATACTTCCGGATCATCCCCAGCCCTGCTCATACCTGCGCTCCAAACAGTACTGCCACTTCCACCAGCACTCCTCTTGCTTCTTTTGCTCCTCCACTCCTCTCCCAGACCTTTCCTGATCTCCGTGAAGCCGCCTGTCCCCCCTTTGGCGATTTCTTCGCTCAGGTTACGTTCATGGGCATCCAGGGTAGCGAAGGTATTTTCAGCTTCAGCTTGTTCCAATGCTTCCTGCGTAAGTTCTGCTGTGCCATTTCCGGATATCCCAAGTCCGTAACTGGTCTGGTTTTGTATGGATATTCCCGAGTTCACCGAGGACGTCTCAGAGTGTCCCGTGGTTGAACGCGATCGGAAGAGAGAGAAACGTTGACCTGGGATAGCAGTCTCTGGCGGACTGGCAGGAGAAGAAAAGCTCTTTTGTAACGGCACGGCAGCGGGAGAGCCGATCGAACTGGCGGGCGAATGCGCGGGCATGTCGATGCCCATTAGTTTCATGGTCGCGTGGAGGCGCTCTCGCTCGCGTCTGTCCTCTTCGTCTTCAAATGTTTCCAGTTTGCGGGCACCTGTGACAGATGGGGTGCCGGGTTTCAGTGTCAGGGGGCGCAAGTTGTCCGTCTTCTTCTCGCTTCCGCCAAACATGTTGAAGCTCTTCCAATCAAAAGACATTGAACGACGCTGTGATTTGACATTAGCCGGGTTGGATGAGTTAGGAGGCGATGTTGCAGATGCGGACGGCTCAGCAGGCGTGGTGACTATAGGATTAGAAGGTAAGCGTCCAAAGATTGCGGATTGAGGCCGCTTCTTGGTAGACGCGGCCACCACTCCCGTATCGGTCATAGGGGTCGTCTTTGGCTGCTTCTCGTAGTCGGCAGCTAGGACGTGCTCGAAACCTTCTTGTGCAATGATCCGGTCGATGATCTTCGAGGCATACAAAGACAATGCCTTGTTTGCATCCCTCAGGGATTTAACTTCGGTGCGCAGCGCCTCTACATCGCTTGAAGAGGAGAGCTGGTCGTGCGATTCCGAGGTGGAAACCTTCCTTGCGTCCGTGGAGTTCTTTTTCTTTCGATTTTTGGTATTGAGAACCGAGCGATCATCGATTGACTCTCCCAAGAGATTATCTCTGTTTTCTGCACGGCCTAATTCTGCGGCAAGGTCGAGACCAGGGCCGGTGATGGGAAGGTCTGCTAGGGATTCGCCTCTGGGGGGAGAATGTGTGGCAGATCCAGTTCGGCGAGCATGCCGTCCGTGGTGGCGACGCGACGAGTCGGGATGGTGGGAATCAGGCGAGTAGCTCTGTGCATCTTCTGTCGCCTCTTCTTCCACTCTATCCAAGGTGCTTCTGGCATTGCTTCTCAAGGAGCCCACGTCGTTTTCGTCCGTTATGTCGTCCTCGTCATCTTCCACACCCGATATTGAACTGGGAGCACTACCGACTTGCTTCATGAGGTCAAATTGTCCGCTTAGCGTCTTTTCCCTCAGCAAAATCATGTAGCTTTCGTTGTCCTCCTGCAGCTGATTGTTGACCCTTTTCAAGTCGACAAGTTGTGTCTGCAAGAGTATGAGGGTGCTCTGGAGCGACGAATACGACGTCGAGAGTGTGGAGAGCTCGAGACGAAGAGCCGTCATCTCTGCTGGCTCGTTGTCAGGGTCATCGAGCGGGTGCGCGAGGGGAGGGGCTGCTGTGGGGGGCTCAGTTGGGGAATCAGGTTGCTCGGGCATGATTTCGGGCACAATGTCGAGAGGAGCGATTTGCTCTACCTGCTTGCGGGCATTGGTAAGAGACTGAATGCGGGACTTGAGGTGCTGCTCGTTGTCATAAAAGGCTTGACGCTCGGCTTCGAAGGTCGACGTCTGGGAGAGACGTAATGATTAAGTGGGGAGCCCATCAAGGGAGAAGGTGATGGGGTACCTGTTCGTTGTAGCGTCTTTGGAGATCTCTCTTCTCCTTCTCTAGCTCGCGCACTTGGGTCCTCAATTTCTCTGCGACTTCGATGCGCGCGGCCATCTCTTCCTCCACACGGGCCTGATCAGCATAGAGGTCATTGAGCCTGGCTTCGGCGCTCGACAAGGAAGACGTCAGGTTGTCATTCTCGGTGGTGAGGATGGTGATGGTCTGGTCTTTGTTTTGCAACTGGACGAGGAACTGGACGGGCGATGAGAAGGGGGAAGACGGATCCACGCGAGTACATACCTGCTCCTTTTGCTGTGTCTCATGCTCGAGAGAGGAAAGGACCTCGCGCGACTCGGGGGTCGAGCCGAGCGAGGTGCCCTTGATGGAGGTGCGACGGGAGACGGCGGCGGCGGAGCGTGTGGGGCGGGCAGCGGAGGGCGGCCTCGTCGTCGTCGGTGGTGAGGTCGGGTTGCTGTGGGACGATCTGCGTGAGGGCGGGGGTGTAGCGCGGGATGATGATGCCATGATGGAGAGTGATTTTACCCGAGCACGACGCGTTGTCAGGCTATGGCATGCCAATCCGAGTCCCTCCAGAATGCACGTTCTCCTCCTCCTCCTCGCAACCTGATCTCACTCCCTCTCCTAGCTCCTCGCTTCCCTCAGACAGCAGTCCCCGCTGCCCCCGATACCCGCCCTGCCCCGCTTCCATCGCGGCGAGGTGGTCGAGATCCAAGGCCCAGCCTGCTCCGGCAAGACCCATCTGCTCTACCACATCCTCTTGTCTCTTCTCGTCCCCGTCGCACCCTCATCAGACTCAGAGATCGCCGCCATCGTTTACGACACGGACGCCTCCTTTGACATTATACGTTTCCGCCACCTTCTCTACTCACGTACGTCCCACGAAAGCATCCGACGCTTGCTTGCGCGTGTGCACGTATTTCGTCCGACGTCGCTCCCTCAGCTCGCCGCTTCGATCGCGAATCTCTCGGCATACCACTCGTCTCACATGCCAAACCAAGAAATAGCCGTCCTCGCCATCGACTCGATCAGCTCGTTCTACTGGGCCGATCGCTTTGCTACCGAGCAGTTGCGCCATTTGTCTCCCGAAAAGGCCAGCGATGTGCCCGTCCTGCCGCTCCATCATGTATTCCATGCCCTCCGAGCCGTGTGGCGCTCGCATCGCCCACTCACCGTCCTGACAAACTGGGCCCTCAACGCCGCCCCACCTCACTCTGGAATCTTGTACAAGCAGCATCTCCACCCCTTTCCTCGTCTCGAGGACGGCATCGCGGAATCTGGCACCGAGATTTCGGACAACATCGATCATTCTTCCTCATCTCCGTTCCGTCTTGCCCATCATATCTCCCTGTCATCTCCGTCGTCCGACGCGTTCCCTGCTCCGTTGCCCAACGAAGCACATCACATCAAGGGAATCACCGACAACAGACAGGGGCGTGGTTTGACAAGGTCGTCCGGGACTCGGGACGCGTTTTGCTTCGCCTTTCAGATTACCGACACCGACATCCTTGTCCAGCCTCAGCAGTTGGTCTAACGATGGCTCATCGAATCCCACGTGTGAGTAAAATGAGATTTTTCTAATACTGTACGTAGGGTAATTATCGTTGTGCGTATACAGAAATTAAAGCGACGTGTAACTAATATCTGGACGGGTAAGTTAGTTGACAGTCTGCAAACGTCCCGATCGATCTTCGGTTGCTCATGACAAAGAAGCGTATATACTGTCGAGATGCGCCTGATAAGCTTCTTCCACCGCTCGCCGCCTAATGTTCCCTTTCGTTGCGGTCCGGGGAAGTGACTTGGAAGGGACAATGATGACTAACTCGGGGGAAGTAATACGTTCATGCTCATAGCGTCGGATGTGAAATGGTCGGGTTTTACGAATGATTTCTCTCTTGAGCCTGCTGTGATCGATCCCGGCGACAGGCTCGATAAAGAGTGCTGGCGATCGCCTGCCTGAGCCCACAACAATGCAATCTTCAATGAGGTCAGCGCAGGTCGCGCGAACGTTGTCTTCGATGGCTCTAAAAGGGTTGGTAAATCGGCGGCCTCAAAACCTCGGAGTGAAGGTCAACATACTTGGTGTCGCAACGCAAACTATTCTCGGACTTGATCCAGTCGTCGTTACGACCGCAAAAGGAATACGAGCCGGGTGCCATTTCCAGGAACAAATCACCAGTGTGGTAATGGCCATCCGGACTCCTCAGTGAAAGATCCGGGCAATCGCCAGAGTCGGCTAAAATGACCAGTTCCAGGAACCGCGTCGATGACTGATGCCCAGAGGTGGCATCGATAGGAACGAACGCATAGGATGTACTTGGGAGAGCACGTAGCAGTGCAGCGTCCCGACCACCACCACCTATAGAGAGAAGCATGGCGCCGCATTCCGTGTTTCCAAAGAGGTTCTGTAGCGCACTCAGTACACTGCCCTGGTGATCCGAAATGACGGAACAAACCTTGAGCTTGAGACCATTCTGGTAAGCAAACTCCTCATCTTCGTGCTTGAGCGGCAAGCCGCTATAGATAATCTCGCCGAGACTCCGAAGTTGCTCCAGAAGCTTTGGATTCGAACGGGCATTGCGAAAATGAGAGGAAAGGAAGGTAGCAAATTGATTTAAACGGTTGAGGTGACACCGGTGGATCATGTCGACCAGTTCCTCGGAGGAAAAGGCGATTTTCGTCGGCTGAATGGTACACGTTCCGTGTTGGAGGGCACCGATGAGCACTTTGAATAAAATGTCAGGATCGTCACAGAAAAGGGGCGAAGGCGGTACTCACTGAAATTCTGGGCAATGTGGCACATGCTGCCCCTGTGGAAAGAGGATCAGAATCAGTAAATATGAATGATCTGCAGGACTGACATCCAGGTAGCGACATCTTGGCGCTGCGGATCGCGAGGAGCGCAAATAAACTTGGCCTTGGACACAATTGAGCTTAACCATCGTTGGGTGCAAGGTACGAGCTTGGGACTGCCAGATGTAGACCCGCTAGTGTGGAATATGAAGACCGTCTGATCCCCATTCCTAGGGGAGAGCGGCGGCAATTCTTCCGAACAAGGCGTCATTTTATCCTTTTCAACCGCAACGAAAGCTGGTAAAGGAAAGCTGGAGGTGGCGTTGGCGAACTCGGGGGCGCATATCAGAGCACGGGCATGCTGTTTGTGGAGGAGCTCAAGGACGACATCAGGATTCGGAAGCCGTATGCTGAACAATTGAGGTATATAGCCGGCTCTGGATATGCCATATATATGGAGGACGTCCTGGTAGGTCATGCCGCCAAGCCTGGATATGGTCAGACAGCGCATGTAGGCAGGGACGAAAGAACGCACCAAAGGCCGACGACGGCGTTGTCTGCAATGCCAGCAGACTTGAGCATAGTGCGATAGTAGCGTGCCGTATATTCAACATCTTCCTTGAACTGGCGATATGAGATGGAAAGCCAGTCGTGTACCTGGCCGGAGACGGGATCCGATCGTGGGATCCTAAAGGCCGGAGAGGACGGGTAGAGGGCAGAACTCTGCTCGAGGATGGTGAGGTGGGATGGATACATGAGAAGGGAAACTTGAGTGAGGACACAGGAGGGAGGGGGGACGAGGCTTTATATATTATGCTGTACCGGAGCCAAGTCTTGAGTCATGGCATTCCGATGCGGAGGTATTAACAAATATGGGCTGAAGGAAGAGGTTGTTAGGCATCGTCGAGCTCGAATAGCCTCCGTCGCGGGGACAAGGATTGGAACATGCCACAGGCACTGCAATAGTGGTGGAAGGCCATAGATCTGTGACAGGAAGGCGCCTTGGCGCCGTAAATGGCTAGACGGGAAGGCTGGATCTGAAGGAGGAGATTAGGCAAGGCACTTTGTGAGAACGAGAACGATTGCGGCGTCCACCACGGAAGTGAAGACCTGCTCGGCAGAGGTGCACCGCAGATGGGCAGTGACCCACCGTTCCCGCGAAATGAATGCAAGGAAAACTTGGCAGGTCAGCGCCATGGGTGCAAAGTCGCACACCGAGCGTACAGCGCAAAAATAATCGTGCATGGCGTCCGCAAAGGGCGGAGCATGACACCACGCCATCGGCGGTACCACGCTTGAGGAACAAGGACAGAACGTACCCTGTGCACTGGAGACCACAGCCCCGGGGACCCTGGATAGGTTCAGGCATGATGCTCAACGTTGAACGATGGCCGGGATGATCATATTGCCGGTATGGGGGGGGGGGGTCGAGCGAGCAGGGCCGGGTCAGGCCGTCGGCTTTCTCCGGGCGCAGCTAGGGTGTGGGCCGGGTTCCAAGTGAAAACAGCTCGAGTTGCCATTTTCCTAATCGCTCGTATGTCGTTTGGTTTGCTCTCTCGTGCCCCTGCTCAGTTCACCAGGTCGACGTGACAGCCTCGCCCGCTCTGGCTGCCCATGCTCAGGGGAGGCCAGCCGTCATGTGCACTCTCACGTCTCCTTGCACGGCCCCAGGTCTGCCCCCCGCGCGCCCCCTTCCCCTCTGGCATCATGCACACCGTCGACGCCTTTGCTTCCGCCACCAACGACCAAGTCGCCTCCATCGTGTCGCGCGTCAATGCATCTTTCAGACTGCGCCGCTACATCCGCCAGAGAGAGTCCGCCAGGCGTCTCGCGCAGTACGTCGCATCCACCTCCAGGCCCTCGCGCGCCCATTCTGTCATGACCCTTGCACACGCCCTGGGCTGTCGTTTCAAGCCGAACCATTTCGAATCAGTCGTGTATCAACTCTCCACCAAGGAGCACTGGTCTCTGATCCCTCCTCTCGTCGCCCTCGCCAGCGGTCAGTGTGGCAAAACGACAGCGCGTCTTCTCAACTGGAAAATAAGAGCGCTCGTGGAATGCCATCGCTTTGGCCGCTTGGACCGTGTCCTCGAAGAATTTGCCCGCGGCAATGTCCAGCCCACCCAGAGAACATTCCATCTTCTCGTTTCCGGACACCTCCGCAACCAGGACTTGGACTCTGCCAAGAGATGTTTACACTTGATGCGGCACGCTGGTTTTCCCATAGATGCCTCTACTCACGCCTGCATCATCACCGCTTACCGGTCGTTGGGCTTGGACCCCCAGGTTCACGCACGAGCGCTCGAGGCCTTGCGTCATGTCGATGTCCAGACATCCACCCGGATCCTCAACAGCGTCATCCAACATTTCCTCGATGTTGGCGACGAGCTCGGTGCCGCGGAACACATCCACCGAATGATTGCCCCCGTGACTTCCAGAAGAGAACCCGTCCATCAGCCAGGAGGTACTATCACAGGGGCCGACGGCGACGCATTCCCCCCTTCACCCGCGATCCGTCCAGATGCGGCTACATTCACGATCCTCTTCAATTATCTCAACAGCCAACGACAATTCCATCGAATCCACAAGTTATTGAACCGCATGGTCGACATAGGCGTCAAACCCGATCCCGGCGTCGTAGCTGCTCTCATCCGTGCCTACTGTCTCAGTGGCCGTGATGACATTGCTATGGGCATGTTGGCTGCCATGCTTGAGTCTGACGCAGATGCCCGAAAGGTTCTCTCTCTTCTCCGCGTGAAAGGCGTACCCCAGCTTCCTATCGACGTAAAGGGCATTGACTTGTCTGTACATGTCTTCAATGCTATCCTACCCCGGGTTATGGAGATCCGCGGACTCAGTGGCGCGAGATTCATCTTTCGTATCATGCGGTCCAAAGGCGTTCAATCAAATGCGGCCACCATCGAGGTGTTTCTCAATTACCTCGACCGTACCGAACACATCGACACCCCCCGCCTGACCCAGGTTCTGCGGAACATGTCACGAAAGACCCATGGACCGACAATCCGGCACCTCAATATCATTCTTCGTCATGCATTGCGCCAAGAGAGGCACAGGGTTCATGGTAGCGGATGGGACACGACAGCCGCCAAGTTCTCGTCAACAAGGCGGTGCACGTTTCCGCTCCCAGAGAATCATGGCAACATCCTGAACTCTGAAAGCTTTGACCCCAGCGGTACCCATCATCATCTGCACGACGATTCCTGTATCCGATCCCTCATTCTCGCTCTCTCTCGCAAGGGCGTCAAGAGCGATCGAGCCACCTTTGCGCTATGGCTCAAGCACGAAGGCATTACCGACCTCACTCTTGGCACTGCCAAGTCTGTGTTTTGCCGTATGGTCGACAAGGGTATTCATCCAAATCGTCATCACTTTACCGCTCTGATGGATGGTTTCGCACGAGCTGGAGATATACAGGCTGCTGAGCAGGTCATGCGATCTGCCAAGGCGGCGGGATTCGAGCCGGATGTGGTGATGTGGACGGTGCTTATTTCGGGTCACGGGCGCAAGGGAGAACCTGAGGTAGCAATGAAGGCGTTCCGGACGATGGTTGCGTCCGGGATCCTGCCGGACGTCCCGGCCATCGACGCGCTTGCCCATGCGTATTTTGCGGTTGGAGCATATTCGGCGGCCAGAAAGGTTTTGCTTGAGCTATGGCCTCGAGTAAAGCCGTTTCCCGACGAACTCAAACATGCACCTCTCAAGCAGCTGGTGCGCGTATTTCGTCAGTCAGACTCAGGTGCCGCTGTGAAGGAGTCTTTGACCTCGGAGGAGCAGCGCTCCTTCAACCGAAAGCTTCGTCGGGTGTTGCGGGAGTGGACGTAGATATAGCACCTCCATCAATATTAATCAGGCCTGTTGATGGGACCCACTGTAGCATTGGAATGATAAACAAACTACATTTTTACAAACCAGGCCAGAAATATCTCATCGCATGTGAGCAAACTTCTGGTCCAGTAGCCGCAAGGCTTCTCTAACGCCGTCGGCATTGACTTCTCTCACCCTCCGTCGCCCGCATTCGATGAGTACGTGTTGCGGGACTAGCTGTGGTGGTGATGCTCGCTCCTGCTTTTGACGCAAGTGCTCCTGAGGGTCCGTAAGCAATACAGAGTGGTCGTCACTCGCAGGACTTGGCTCATGATCGGAGAGCCGTGCGTCATGATCTGGCGTGACAGACTCCGGTGCGGGTGACAAGACCACGCGAGATCCAGTGCACTTTGATCTCCGCGCGACCACTTCTGCCAGTAGTGCCAGATCCGCGAAGGCGACGTTGGGATGCGATTTGAGCTGACGCCACGCGTCATCCGTGGGTATTGTTTCAGACCCACGGCGGGATGCTGTGGAGGATATGATGGGCGCAATACCACACGAACCACATTTACTGATGTCACCACAGCAGCCACCGACCAAAATGCTATTCGTCTGATTGGTTATTTTGGGACAGTCGATGCAAGGCAAGGTGGTGTTCACTGTGTGACCGATGGCCTGGCAGAAGGCCTTGCCGAAATTATCGTCGGCACACGCCATGCAATTGTCAGGGTCGCCCGAACACTTGGAAGCTGAAGACGAGGCTGCGGCTATGGGCGTGACCGGGAAAATAGAAGCTGCCCTTGAAGTACCCGTCCTGCGACGAATAGGAACGGGCGCTTGGAAAGCTGGCAGATTGTCCAGTATGCTCGTACTGGCAGCGGGAGGGGTGCCAAGGTGCCCGGATTGGGGCAATGATGGCTGATTAACGTTCTCACTTTGGTGAGAAGTTTGATGGAGCGAGTTGTTGGTGCCATTGGTTGCCTGGTGGACAGCCATTTCCCTGCAAACACAAGGTGCATCTGGCCTGCACAAGATACAGGCAAAGGGGTCTTGCTCGCCCAAACTCTCATTCGTTGTCGTGAACGAGAGCATGTCATTGATTGGCAGTGGTGTGGGAAAAATTGTCTGTCGAGAGTGACTCTCGTGTCCTCCAGGAGACAAGGAAACGGCCAGAGCAGTGTCATCATGGGAAGGCGGCGACGATGGGAAGGTAGCAAGGGAAGTAGGAGGGTGGGGAGGCTCCTCGGCGACCCTGGCCCGCTTTCTCGCAGATATGTCAGCCGAAGGAAAGCCGCTAGGGGAAGATGTGGAAGTGTCGTCGTACGCTCGCTTCTTGTCCTTGTCAAGCAGTTCATCGCGCTCTTGTTCCAGTCGAGCGATTGTCTCCCGGAGTGTCCGATTCTCTTGGCGGAGTTCCTCGTTTTCCTCCTTCATCTTTTTGGCGACGTTCTGCAGAGCGACATTACGCTCGATTTCCCCCTGTTCGTACGAGTGCAAACGGGCCTGAAGCTCGGCGAGTTGTGATTGCTTGCGTTCGCGGAAAGCGCGCTGTGCGGCTCTGTACGAGTCGAGTTAGCTTGGGTGTGGGATGCGGCGAGGGTCTTGCCTATTCTGCACCCGTCTACTGCTAGACAAGTCCTCGTCCTGTAGGGAGAGATTAGACTACGGGGTGGGCGGGATGTGGACGGACGGACTGCATCGTCATTGGGGACAGCTGGGCTGGTGTTGGTCTCCTTCTTCGGCTTTCGGCCGGGCTTGGGTCTGGCGGGAATGACCCATTCCTTGGAGGCTACTGTGGTTGAGCTGCACAGGAATGAAAAGAGAAGGTGGGTGTGCATACGTTGTGCCCAGAGGGTGGAGGAGGCGGAGGAGGCGGCGGTCTGCGAGGCGGGAGAGAGCCCGACGGGGGACATGGCGATGGGCCGATGATTAGATATGTCATTGACAAGAATCAAGTTTTAGAGACACTGGACACAGCCACTGGACCAACTACTCGACCACCTCCTCGACCTGTTCAATCACCTCGTCGATCCACTCCTCAATTTCCTCCTTCTCCCCCTCGTTGC
>JBBPLJ010000015.1:48773-66181 GCA_038089715.1 Veloporphyrellus conicus
GCCTCCACGCTCCTGCCCCTGCACCCTGCCACGCCTTTCATCCGCAATGTCCCGCTTGCAACGTGCGCGCCACGCATTCCATTCGTCAACCAGCCGCTTGCGATGTGCAATCAGCTCGGCGCTGACATTGCTTTCCTCTGCCGCGTCCTCTTCGTCAAATGTGCGACTGAACTCCTTTAGGTTTCGGCGGATCTGTCGTTGCTGCTCTTTCGTCAGCAACGTGCGTGGACGAGGTCGCCATATGAACTGCTTGAACCGATCTAGGATATGCTTCTCGAGCTCTTGCCCACGAAAGTCCCAAATCGCATACCCGTTCTCAAGCTAATCTCCAGTCAGTAACCATCGGCAATCCATTCACCGTTAATCCTACCGTATGTCGCCATGCACTCGCACTCGTCGCTAGATATCTCCCGCTTGGGTCCCATTCCACATCTGTAACCCCGTAGTGATCCGCTGAGCCGAGTTGCTGGATACCGGTGCCCCATTCCACCGTCTGGCCTTCTCTGCGTTCTTCGCTGTTGAAATCGAGGTCCCAGAACTCAAGCTCCGATTTGGTAGATGACCCTACAGTGGCAAGCACCACATGTCGTCCTCGCGGTGACCACCGAATAGTGTTGCTCGTACGAGCTGCGAGTGTGCCTAAAATAGTACATCAGCAACGCCAAAAACCACACGGCACTGCGAAGCATACGTAGAAGCCTAAAGTCGTTCTTGGTTCGGTCAAGCTGATAGAAACTGATGTCGGTCTTGATGGTGACACCCGGACCCGGGTTACCGAGATTCGGATCGTTGCTCGAAACAATGGCAAATCGCTCGCCTTTAGGTTCCCATGAGAAGTCTGTTACAGTATCTAGATTCCCAGTCAGCATCAGCGAACGTCCAGAAGATGCGTGCCAACCTTTGAGCTCCACTACTTCCACTGGAAAGTCTTTTTCACGGACACGGAAGATCTCAAGGTTGCAAAAGATCGACTTTTTTGTTTTCGTGTGACGATCGACTTTCACACAGAGAAAGTCACCATGGTTTTGCCAGTAAAGCTTACACTAGTGAATGACCGTTAGAGATCAATTTTTTTGACGAGTCAATCCACCAACCTCTGTGACGTGGAACAAATTTTTTTGACGCAGAATCTTTCTGCTGGGAAACTCCAGGAGGGTAACCCTCGCAGGTTGATTAGCCACTTCAGGTGTCCAGTATGCAAGCATATTCTCCCGAGCTTTCTTCGCAGGTTTGTCCACTTTGGCTGCCTTGTCATGGTCGTCCCTATCTTTGTCTCCGTGAGGACACCATTCAAAGTCAACAACGCCCTCAATCTTCAAGCTCTTCTTATCGTGGAGGCCCATACTAGGGAGCTCATACACGCTGATTTGTTGGCCAGGCGTCACCCGCGCGACATACTTGTCGTCGGCACTCCATTTGAGTGCAGGCCACTGCATCTGTTTTTTGACTGAAAGATTTTCACTTTCGAAAAGAGACGTAGGAAAAGTCCGGAGTAGGTGGCCAGATTTGACATCCCAGACAGCAATGTTATTCCCTTCGTCTTCAGGCGAAAAGTACTCGGGACCTTGAGGGAGAGTCGGAGATACGGCAATAGGATCATGTGACCAAGTAACAAGATAATTTTCGCAGGGGGAGAAATCAATCAACTTGACAAAAGGGTGCGCGAACCGTTGCTGGGGCTCCCAAGAAGTACCGCCCCACAGGCGGACACCCTGGCGGAAGAGAGTTGCAAAATATGTGCCGAGAGGGGACCATGAGGCATAGAGCTCGGTCCAATTCTGGGAGAGGCGTTAACGAGGTCGAGTGTCACGACTGCGAGGCAGACCTTTTTCAAGTAAGCAACTTCGCATTGAGATGGTTTTCCATGCCAATGAATCTCTACATCATCACCGCGGTATGTGACATACTGATCGCGCCCATGCGGATCGGCGAGCCATGCCCGAAGATGCTCCTACGCGAGAGATCAGTACGGAAACAGAGGCGATTGTCATCCTCAGACCTTTGGATGAAATTCTTCAATCTTTGGTTCAACATACGTTTCGTCCATGTTTGCGAATTGTTCGATATCGGTAAATCGATTGAGAAAGAAGGTATGTTTTGAGTCGAAAGGATGACCATGCATCGCGTTGATCGCAAGTGTCGCTGCATCTGCGTTCCCTAAATCAACGAATATGTAGCTGTGGAGTGGCTCATCTGCGGAGGTACCGACAAATATAAGAATGGTAGCACGTACCCTTTGCTCTTCCCTGAAGTATGGTCCCAAGGAACGAAGATATTCTCAGGTTTTAGAGCAGCACCCTTCTTGGTGAACTCTTTAGAAATTTTTGCGACGAGTCTTTCGAGTTTTGATTTATCAATCATTGGTACGCCATCTACAACGACGATGTTGTCCAAGCCATCATCGAGGGCAAGCTGATATCTGGAAGTGATGAGCATGAGAGCACGCGCGCCCACGGAGCGGCATACTTTGCCTCGATGTCTGTAAAGTCGAGTTGATCGTCGAGACCGAGGTGCGAGGAGCCGTTCGGAGTGGCCATCTTGCAATGGACTCCTGCGTGTGTCGCGTGCAAGCTGGATTATTTTTCCGGGAGAAATTTCATTAATAATAGCAACCGCTATATTAAGTAGGGTTAGGGTCGCCAAGTAGGCATGCGGTTCGTGACGAACGTGCTTTCGAGGCCTAGGATGAATCGATGATGCGTTTCACCCCCGTGGCGACGGCGCAGTCTCAGGCACCTCGTTCCTTTGGGCTGCTCTTCTCCCAAGCCGCTCACCAGAGTCACCCGCTTCTAGTTCCCAGAGGCGTGCCTTTTAGTGGCAGCGCTAATCAGAACCGCGTGGTCATCAGCATGTGTATAAGAATCCACGTCAATGCGTCTTCTGGCGAGTCGACTCGCGCCCTCCACTCGGACAAAGTGCTCCCCCGCTCTAGATCATGTCGCTCGAGAAAGATGCCGACCTCTCCCAAGCGGAGCACACCACTGGCCCTCGAAATATCTCCGTCAACGCTTATGAAACGGATCTCAAGGAAACAGCCCATAAACTCAACCAAAGGGAGTCCCTCAGCGCTTGGCTCACAATCATTGCGTCTGGTTTCGGGTTGATCAGTGATGGCTGTAACTTCGTATTCTATCTTTCTGCAGAGACACGCCGATCATCCATGTTTTAGACCAAAACAACTTAATGACCATGTCCAATGTAGGCCATCTTCTGTCCCCTCGTCTCCCATTTTCGACCGTTCCTTCTAGGTCATCTTCAAGAAACTTTACCCTAAATATTATACATCTAACGTCTCTACCCGGGTCTCAAACGCTCTTCTTGTTGGTCAGTTGTGTGCATGGGCTATTATCAAGACGATCTGACTGGCTCTGAGCCAGGCGCTATCATCGGGCAAGTATTTGTTGGTCTAATTTGTGACAGAATGGGCCGCAAGGTTGCCCTTGTGGGCACCACTCTGCTCATCGTTCTCGGCGCCACCCTCGGAACTGCCGCTCATGGTGCCAATGGAAGTGTAGCTGGCCTTTTTTGGTTCCTAACTGTTGCACGAGGAATCACCGGTGTTGTATGTCGCTCGCGCTCGTAAACCCGTCTTTTTCACTGATTCTTGTAGGGTGTCGGTGGAGAGTACCCAGCCTCATCGACGAGCGCGAGCGAAGCAGCGAATGAGAAGTCTGTCCAGAGTCGCGGCCCAGGTACTACCCACCTGCCTTCCACCTTCCCATCTTGACTTATTTTTCAGTCTTCATCATGGTGACGAATTTCGTCCTTTCGGTAACACCCGTATTCATTAGGCTCTTGCAAATCAACAACTTATCTCTGAATCAGTTCGGTGGCCCGTTGGCCGTTTCTGTGTTTTTGATCGTGCTCTCGGCAGCTGGAGAACAACATCTTCAGACTGTATGGCGCGTTTGCTTTGGAATCGGCATCCTGTTACCTTTAACCGTCCTCGTCTTTCGTTTACGGATGTTGAGCTCCAAACTCTATCGGAAGGGTGCCATCAAGCGTAAGGATCATCTTGATCTTGAACGAAAGTATCACTGACCCCCTGGTTAGATCGTGTCCCTTACTGGCTAGTGTTGAGACGTTATTGGCGTACCCTCATTGGTACCTGCGGAGCATGGTGTGTGTCGAACTTGAACGACGAGCAATATCTAACCTTTTCACAGGTTTCTTTATGACTTCGTAAGTATCTGCCTTTCGGCTTCTTGAGGTCTTCTACAGCATTTGCAATGGTCAGGTTTCGTTCCCAAATGGTGTATTCTCTGCGACAATTATTTCTAGTGTAATCCACGATGGTAGCATCAAGGCGACTGCCGAATGGCAACTCTTACTTGGAGTGATAGCCCTGCCTGGCGTCTTCGCCGGTGCCTGGCTCTGCAACCGGATAGGAAGAAGGAACGCTGTAGGTGTTGAGACACAAGCTTTGCATAAATATTCAAGGTCTATAGATGATTTTGGGATTTTCCGGCTATCTAGTATTTGTGAGTTTCCTGCTTCCCAAGCCTGCTACATTTCCAAATCAGTCATTTCTTAGGGCCTCATTATCGGTCTTGCGTATGATAAAATCACGAATATTGTACCTCTTTTTGTAGTCTTGTGAGTTCCTAAAGTCAAATTACGGAGATTCGCTAAGCAGGGTCATTTCAGCTACGGGTTGATGCAATCGTTCGGTAACTTGGTACGTGACATTCAGACTCGTATTCATCTGCTCATGCGGGTTACAGGGACCGGGTGACATGTTGGGTTTGACAAGCTCTGAGTGAGTAGGCTCTTGTATTTTGTTTAGGATTCAATGACCTTTGGGCAGGTCGTATGCGACCCCCGTGCGGTATGTCACTATATGCGTATTCTATCGGGGTGATATTGAATTAGTTTTTAGTGGGACGTGCTATGGTATATCTGCTGCCATTGGGAAGACCGGTGCTGCAGTGGGTACCCAAGCATTTACACCTATCCAGAATAATCTCGGAAAACGGTACGAATAATATCCATCTCGTTTGTATGGACTCCAGCTGATGCGGCCGTCGAAGCTGGACTTTCATTATCGCTGCTATCTGTGGTGTCACTGGAGTGCTAGTGACATACTTTTGCATACCCGATATGACGGGGACCGATCTCACGGACGAGGACGCCAAATTCTTGAAATACCTTACGGACAATGGGTGGGAGGGTGAGATCGGAGAGGACGATGATAAGGGGCTGATTGTTGCGGACGAGGAAAAGATTTGAACAAATTTCTTATGCAGTATTGGTCACGTGCAGCCCTGGCTATTCGTATTCCATTAGTCGTCTTTACTTTTCGCGTTGCAAACTGCGTAATGTCGGCGCACATCTTTCGGTGCACTCTAGCGCGTCGTCCACTGTGTAGTTCGTGCGTACCCACGAGGGTTTACTACTCGCAGTCCGCGCTCTCCTTCGCCACTGCCCGCATTCAAGAGCCCGATGCTTCTACCTCTGCTGGTCCAAGTGGAAGGACGCGAACGGCAGATTCTCGCCATGGAATTGCGGATGCCAGAAATCCACTGGACCCCACTCGGTTTGACTGTTACCTTGCATCCGTCGGGGAACTCGACTTGGAACCAACCTTGGACGACGTCGAACGGCGTAAACCAGAGAGCTTTTCGCGACCGGATTCGTCCCGCTATGCCGCAGAATACACAAATTTACTGGAGACACTCTGCCGATCTTTCAGCAAGGACCAGCTGCGCCGTTTTACAGAACTCTACAAACTTGATCCAATATGGACCCGCTCGTCCCGTCGAAAGACCGAATATGCAGAGTCAATAATAGAAAAGGCATGGGGCTGGCCATCTTTGAAAGAGATTGAGAGAAAGCGCCGGGATATGACTGAAGTACTTGTGCAGTGTCAGTCTTATCCTATCACATGGAATATCCATTTCAATGAATTATGTTACAGCATTCACCGTCACACCCAGCCAATTGTTTCTAATAATGGGAAAAGGTGCGGTAAATAAGTTTTCCGCGAGGCTGTATTCACGTTTTTCGAAAAGATGGGGCCGATTTGCTGCAGTTGTCGATGCAGTACAATGTACATATATCCTTAACGTCAAGCCCACTCGCTCTACGTGTTGAAGGTTTACGAGGCTCTCTGAAGGGGCTGACCGAACATATCAGTTCCTTCAAGAAGGTACAATACTACTTCTACACGTCTGTTCATGCTTCAAAGCCTCACTTAGGGTATAATTGATGGAATATTTGAACTTCCAACTAGTCGTCCTGTCCGGCCAGATCTTTTGCAACGCATATCTCGATTAGCTGGTGCGTATGTTGAGAATCATGGTAACAGAGGCAAGGTTTGCACTCTCAACCCAAAGTTCAGGAGACGTTGATCATTGTCGCATAGATCCGCATCTGTGCCAAGGATCCCAGCGATATTACTGCTGCTGAACAGCTAGCACTTCGCGCTTCAATGGAAGTCAGTGTTTTGTATTGTCTAATTGCAGAATGAGTTTAGGATACATTGGCTTCTAGGTTGGAACACAAACGCGCGTCGTGTGCTATGATCCGCCCATCAAGACAAGGGACTTACCTATTGAAGTCACTGAGCCACCTAGGTATTCCATATACCCTTTCGTCACTCCTCATCCGTTCCCGTGGACGATGCATGCTGGAGGTGCATTTCGACTCCGCCGAGTCGCAGACTGGTTGGGTGTCGACTGTCACGAAGACATAGCATCCACCGGCGGCCTGGCTGATAACTCACACCGCCTACTGAACCTGGATCGGTGGGTATGTTGCAGAGGTTCCCGGTGGTAGCTAATTGTACTCCAGGAGTGCAGAGGAGCTCAGCCAACTGGTCGACCAAAGCACACTCGAAAGCACCACGTATCGCCATAGAATTACCACAGCTTCGTACGTTTATACCCTTCATTTACCAGAATGGGTACTCAAGGATGTTCAGGCTAGGTCATATCTTAATATCATCAAGTGATGGTTCACAACGAACTACAATATGTCCTCCAACAAGAGATGCACTGTCTCTTCCAGGCATACTCAAACGGGTGGAAGCTTATGGAACACCATTAACTTTTGTTCCAAGGTCCGTATCGCTAGGTTCCGCCTGAGTTGCTAATAATTTCAGTGCAGCGTCCCGTCTGCCATAATAATGCCTCCCGCTGATAAACGAAGAGTTCACCGGCTCGTTTACAGGACTTTGCCAGAGTCAGCTGGCCAGACTCCAGAACAACCCCATCACGTTTTGAAGTTCGAAATGGAATTTTCTGGCCCTTCATCCACCGGCACTCGTACAACACAAGATCTTGAGAACTCGAGTACTATGCTAACCCCTGACAAGTTGAATGTAGACACAGACACTAGCTCATCTGGAGGAACTGTTTCTCAGCCGAGCTGTCAGGTGGGCAGAGAAACGTATGTCAATCTCATGTTACCAGACCGGTCAGTATGCTATGTGTGAATGGTGAACTTTCTGACATCGTATTACACAGCCCAATGGATATGCAACTTTGTACCTTCGATTGGGACGGCGTTCCTTTGACGCAACAGCCGCAGGTCCTTCGTGGCTACGCCGACAAGCTTCGTGATTTGTATATCCATTCCTCGTTATCGAAGTTGCGATACTGAGTGTCCTCGCAGCCTGACTGACATGACTCGCCCATCGCAACCTGACCCACCATCGACGTTCAACTACGAAGGAAGAACATATTACCTACACGACAACTTGAGCTCAAGACATAACAACAACCCGGTCTTATCGCCCTCGACCATTTCAAGTGGTCGGCGTGTGGATGAGCCGGTGGAAGTCTGTAATGAAAGCATACTAGATCTTCAGAGTGGCCAGAAAATGGAGCTCTGTCAGGTCAGTTCTTTGTATGCTTACAGCCCATATGCTCACCTACCTCAGGTGAAATTCCATGGTACAGCTGGAGAACCAAGCTGGAAACATTTCCTGGCAACATGCGATCAACTTAGCATAACGTCTTTAGACTCGCGAAGGAAGAAGGATAAGCCGCAAACAGTTTATCTAGAGAAGTGATATCTCGTGCTTTGTGGCCTATATATAGATGATGCTGTGCTAGGAATATGGAAAGGAGTAGTGGTAAGTAGTCGGGCAAAGAAAGAACTCGGGTTCCGGCTATTTACGTCTACTGCCTTTTGTTTTCGCCTTTTCGCGGCGCTTTTTACTTCGTACCTAAGGATCAGAGTCAGATGTCAATTATAGATTTGGCTAGACAGGTCCGCACCTCTTTTTTCATCCTAGCATCCAACATGGTGTAGCGACCTTTGACACCTTTTGGGCGACCTTTGATGCCTTTGTGAGGACCCTTGGCAACGACCACCTTAATCTCCTTCTTCTTGCCCTTCGCAGCACCTCTCCGCATGAGCTTCTCAATCTGCTGAGCTTTTTCTCGTTCAGACATGTCTGCCGTTGCGTTTACACCCTCAGCCTTCTTCATAGCCTTTTCAAGACGTTGAGCGGCCCGTAATTTCTTCCGACCCTTGGCTTCTGCGATTTTCTTAATCGGACGTGCATCAAGTGCGCGCTGACGTGCCCTCAGGAAAGAAACAGCCTCCTTCGTGACAGGGATATTAGGCCTGTAATGCTTCGCCTCGTCGTCCAGGAACCAAGAAGGGAGCCCATCCTGGGCGTTCAGCGAGTAACGATTGAATCCATCATTCAGAAGGCTCGTTTTGGTTGTTTTGCGATTAACCAACTGCTGTGCAAGAGTGACAGCCTCGGCGGTCGTTAAACCGTATTCTACGCAAGGGATCAGTCTTGGTCTAGCCTCGAACTTTAAAGCCGCACCCTGGATGTGAGCCTGTTTTGCTTGATCCGCATCTTCATCCTCTACGTCCCACATGTCGGCGTCATCCCGAGATTCAGTGGGTACAATCTCGAAGTCACTCGCCTCGGACAGGTCATCATCAAAATAAGATGGGAGGAAAGGTGGCAAGCGTACCTCGTCCCCATAACCACTCTGTTGGCTTTCGCTAGAGTTTAAAACCATTTCTACATCTTCGTCTTCATCCTCATCATCCCCATTTGGGTCCGTCACATCTTTGAATATGTCTTGGCTAAACCAAACTTGTGCAACATCGGAGGATGGTTGAACGTCGGTGGGCTTCTTGGGGGCTGGGTTAGGCCGTTTTCGTTTTGTGCCAGGAATAGGGTCGTCGTCATCGCTTTCATCTGAAGAAAAGTCGCCGACTTCCTTGGCCGCCGCCATCCCCTCCCAGCCACCAGCTTCGCTACTATCATCGTCACTCTCGGCGCCGTTCTCGGGGTTCAGGCCGCCCCATTCATCGAGTTGACCCTTTGTCTTCCTCGCCTCCATCACTCGATATTTGGCATCCCTCTCCCTCAGCTTCTCTTGATAAGCATCATACATGTTGTCGAGTTCAGCTTCGAGCACTGACACTTTTTTTTCCCGTTCTTCTTGCGAATCGATAATTTCTTCGTCACTCTCTTCCACCTCTTCCACCACCTCCTCGTCGGATGGCATCTCATCAGATGCGAAGTCGCTGATGGCACCCTTTTTCCGAAGTTCTCTCTGTGTGTCAGCAAGGTCAAACATGTCATCTTGGCCCACGCTCAGTGAAGCGTCATTCTGTTCAAGACCGATATCCAGAGGAGCTGTCATCTGCAGTTGTAATCGTTGTATGGTCTTCGTTTTGATTTCATTGGCCCTTCTCCGAGCGCGTTTTGCTTTTGCTGCGGCCTCTGCGTTCCACCTCTCAAGCTGAGAGGGACAGTTGATCAGAGAGACACTGGGTGTGACGAAAATCTAACCTCTTCTTGTATCTGTTGCTCCTCGTCAACCATTTCAGTGATTTCAACTGCCTCCGTGAGTTCAGCGGCTGGCTTAGTCTTCACCTCCAAGCCAAGCTTCCCGGAGACTCATGAGCAAAAGCGAGCTGATAATTCGAACATGATTACCTCCTCTCGCACAGCTATTCGCCACTTCAACAGGGTCTTGAAGTCACCTTTGCCTAGTACCTTGAGGTCTTCGCAGTTGATTTTAATATCCGGAGTAGTAATGCTGAGTTCCAGCCACCTGTACAACAGTCAGCTCGGCCATCTTGGAATAAGAAAAACGGATCACGCACTGTTTTTCCTCTTCCGTTTCAAATGCGATTTTATTCGCGAGGCCGAGCACATTGACAGGTTCCGAGCTGCGGACGAAATCGCTCGCAGAGGCCGTAGTGAAGAGTGTATAGTCGCCGTCGTCGTACCCGTCTCGTTTTCTACGCTTTTTCTCCGGCTGAAAGACATTAGCCAACGCGTTATTGGCTGATGAGCTTTTGTCAAGACCAGAGAGCGAGGAACCCAGATCCTTGAACACATGCTTAGGGTCAAGGAATTTTGGATCAATGTGTTTGGGAGCAAGAAATTCGCGGCACACGACAAAGATTTCGGCAGAGACGTTCCTGTAAACCTCTCTAAGCGACTAGATTGACAACGGTATGAACAGCTGACCTCGAGGAAGGTGGCTTCGTCGCCTCTACCTTTGCAAATAATTGACCGAACACCCAGATGAGATTATTGTAGTCAACACTTCGAAAGACTTTAGTGACAAATGTTCCCCCTTTGACGAGGAATTCAACTGCCAATTTCAAACTCGAGAGGACGAGTTCAGACTGGCTGTAAGCATCCTGAATCCATGCAGTACCGACATTGGGTGCCCCATCGTGAAGCACGACATCTGCTCTCCAATCTTTGAGTTCACCTCGAAGGAGATTGCGACAATGGTTGGTAGTGATATCTGCAGCAAACGTGACGACTCTTGGTATTGGTTTAATCGGCACCAGATCGACGCCTGGATAAATGGCTATTTAATATAAGTGGACTTGACAGCAAGGGGGTACCGCACCGACGATCACACTGTTGGTTGGCATGTACTTGCTTGCAACCTGCAGCCAGCCACCCGGGGCGGCACAAAGATCAATGCAGCATCGCGCAGACTCCAGAAAAGCATATTTCTTGTTGAGTTGAATGAGCTTGAAGGCCGAGCGGGCGCGGTAGCCCTGTTCTCTTGGGAATATCGGTCATTAGGACGCAGCGTGCGGATAAGGACACGTACTTTGCAAGTTTATAATACTTGTCGAGACGACCCTTGCCGGTTTTCTTTTGGGCCCTGCCCATGGTTAGAGTAGGATGGCGATTGATTACGGTTGTTTGGACAAATTATATGATAAGTTGGTTGAATTCCTATCTGACGTAGTTGAACTCTCCCATGACTACTACAACTAGCTCATCGCCGTTGTTGTCCCCCCTGCTGGGTGGTGCGCCGGATGCCTCTCCGTTTCTGTGGAAGTCAGGTGCTGTGCTAGGTTCGCCTCCGAGTTCACTTTTGGGGTGATGGCACTCTCAGAACACCATAGTTTTCACGGGCATGGTCGCTGGAGCTTTTGGCGCACATGGACTTGAGAACCGAACAGGGATTACTCCTCACCAGCTCGAAATATGGGGGAGAGCGTCGACCTATGCGGTTCGTAACCTCGTTGTGAGATTGCTCAATGACTGACTGGGAAGTGCAGATGATTAACGGACTTGGACTGATGCTTGTGTCCATGCACCGCAGATTTGCCGCACATCGCTTTGCTGGGCCAGCCATATTGACGGGTGGTGTATTGTTTTCGGGGAGCATCCTAGGGCTCGTTCTCGTCGAGAAACGGCACGTTAGGTTCCTTGGCCCGGTGACGCCACTCGGGGGTCTTATTATGATGGCTGGGTGAGCGATGAATCATTGCCCCTCTGAATGCGACGAGTCTGATTGCGCCCGACAGTTATCTGAGTTTGGCCCTGTAAATTACCGTAGCCAATATGAATCATCACGTGACCGACGCGTTTCTGTGACAAGCGTGTCAGCTCCGCTTGAAATCTGGTGAAATAAGCGCACATGCTCCCAAGCCTTTTCTTTGCACCGAGCGACGCCGACCATATCCTCCTCGCCCGACCCAGATCTTGGTTTCCTCGTAAGTTCTCCAGCCATTGTATCGCGTATCCTTCTCATTGGTGGCTTCCAGTCGCAAGCCCATGTCAGTCACCTCACCGACCTTGACAGCGTCCCTCTCTTGTCCTGGTAATCCCACCGCCTCTTCTTCTCGCCCTCTCAAACGCCGTCTTTCGTCTTCCACTGATCTTGCTTTTTTCACCCCTGCTGCCGACTCATTCAATCCAAAGCCCTATGCGCCCAATTGTTCGCAGGCCCCAAATCCATCCAAGCCCCCTCCAGCTCGAAATCATGCCTCGCTAGCCCAACATATACCTCTCATGGATCCCTCCCCATCAGATCCCAATGTTATTTTCATTCATCCGCCCTTTGTCGCATTTCCTAATGCCCATATCTACCCCGAAGGGCTCTCATACTCCCTTATGGCCGCCAACCCTGAGTGGTTCTTGGATCCGAATGACTTTATGTCCTCCGTCTCGACAAATCCTGACGCCATTGCTTATCCCCCTCGGCTAGAGCCTCCTAGAGGCTGGTGCCCCGCCAAGAAGAAGGACCTGAAAGCACTGGGTCCTGACGGTTGGCCGGAGGGAGAAGAGCCGCGACTACGTTGCACCTTCTGTAGAAGAACATATGCAGGCGTAAATGCAAAGAGTATGTGGCGACGTCATGTGTACGAAAAGCATAAGATTGCAATGTCAAACCGTCGCGATGGGAATGATCGTAATCGTGGTGGGCGAGGATCCAGCAGTAGGTTATTCGTGTGGTTCACCGTCGTTCCCCTTTGACGCCTTGACAGGAGATCAACACCGCAACAATGTTTCTGACAAGGAGAATTTATCAGGAGATCTACGCCGAGTTAACAAGACATCCACAGATCCACTCAATAACAACAAATCCAAACCAAGATCATTTCTCGTCCCGTCGGATAGTGCCGCTCAGAGCAGAGAGCAAGAGGGGCAGGAAGAAATTATTACCACAGCGTCCGCTCAGGCTGTTGAGCAGCCAGATCCACCTCAGCTGGCTCCTTCCTTGAGCAGTAATTCTCCGTCTGACTCTACTATGGATATTTCCGAACCAATGCCTTTGGATAACCCTGAGCCTAATCGTATGATCTCGTCCCCGGTCACTGCACCAGCCACGCTTCCTATGTCACCCTACGATCCAACACTGACACCTTCATTTCGTCATTCTCCGCCGCGTCTCCCCTCTGATCAACCATGGCGATTTCCAAGTCCAAGTCATCCATTACACTCAAGGGCAAGGGAATTGTGTCTGGGTATGCTAGTCCGAGGAGGTAGCAGCCCGGCTGTCAAAGCTTCAAGTAATTCTAGTTCGCCCAGCCTGAGGACCCCAAGTGTTATTCATACTCCGTCCAGTGCTGCTGGACGGAGTAAACCCTTCAACGATGCATTCGGTAGCTCTCCCGTTATATTTCGCGCCTCTCCGCGTCAGCTCTTCTCCGACGGCCCTTTCAATACACTTGATCTTCGGAAGCGCGTCAACGATTCACCCCTCAGTGGTGGTTTCAGGCGACGCATGCATCACCGCAAACCTACCATGATGAATTCCTCGCTTGATTTACATGGCGACTGGCTTTCTGACGCATCACTATCATCTACAAGTACGCAAAGTCCGAACCGGTCTTCGAATGAAGACCCGTTCGGTGGACTCTACAGGTCGTTGTTGGAGCCAAAAACACGTGGTGACGGGGCAGACCAAAGAACTTCACTACCCTGTGGACCTTCATCCGAGACTGAAAGCCCAGTGGCTAGGAATGCTCGTCACTCTGGGGGTGCGCTGGAGCTGGAGGCGGGCCTAGTGGGCCTGGGGATCGGTCTGATGGCTCCTTTCAGACTGTCCACGTGCCGAACTGAATCTAACCAGGGTTCTCCAGCGGAGAATGATGAGGAGGAGGTAGAAAGGGTGCTCACTGACGGATCTCCGGGCTCCCCGACAGAGATGGTGAGCAGCAGACACCTGCGCTCGCCCCCCCTGAAGAGACGGCGGACGAGCGCCGAGTGAGCGGTTCTGTTGCCATCTATTCTCATGGTTGATGTTGTCTTTGCCCTGTTCTATCATTCACGGCCATGGAGGTGGAAATCCAGGCCGTTTTTTCGACTGACTGATCTTGGTAGCCTATGTGTACAGTGTTTTGGATTCGTCGTGTATTTTTTCGTCGTCAAGCATGATATCAAACGGATAGCAGATACAATGAATGCATTGGGACAGGTCGTGTGAAAAAAATGGAGTGGGAGGGGGCGGCGTTGTCTCTCGCGAGTAGTCCTCATCAAGGATATCAGCCTAGCACCGAGACTACCCGCCTGTTCGCGTCCCGCAACACCTGCGCTACATCGCCCGCCTTTCCTCCCCCAAGTACCAAATTCAGGTAGGCGTGGTAGTCTTCCGTACGAGAAAGACCTCATCTCTCTCCTGATCACCGTCCTCGTGTAACCAGTCCTCTCCGTGTTTGTCGTGAACCAGACACCAACGCACATCATGCAAGCCATCAAATGTATGGCACACAGTTGAATCAACCTGTCCCTTCCTCACAACATCACTCAAACAGGTGTCGTTGTGGGCGATGGTGCTGTCGGAAAGGCAGGTGGAGAACTTCACCTATTTCAATAGCAGTACTCATCGTCCGCCCCCAGACTTGCCTCCTCATATCTTATACTACGAATGCCTTCCCGGTGAGTCGTGAACGTGCGCGCCTAGTGATACAAGACGTCTGACAGTGGCGCTCCAGGGAGAGTATATACCAACAGGTACTTTTACTACCCCTCAATGGGTTCTATCTTTGCTTATGCGAGAAAAGTCTTTGATAATTACTCTGCAAATGTGATGGTGGACGGCAAAACCATTTCTCTGGGCTTGTGGGACACAGCCGGACAAGAGGATTATGACCGTCTTCGTCCACTCTCTTACCCCCAGACGGACGTCTTCTTGATCTGCTTCTCTCTGGTTAGCCCACCAAGCTACGAGAACGTCAGGACCAAGGTACGTTCCACCCGATTTGCAAGAATTGCAATAAAGCCCTCTCCTCAGTGGTGGCCCGAGATCTCGCACCACGCACCGTCTACCTCGGTAGTTTTGGTCGGCACTAAGCTGGATCTGCGCGAGGATCCTGCCACTATCGAGAAATTACGAGATCGGTCAGTGCCTTGAAATGACTTGTCATCCCCAATTATCTATCACCGACACACCCATTAGGCGTATGCAACCCATCCAATACAGTCAAGGTGTTTCCATGGCTCGAGACATAGGAGCAGTCAAATACCTGGAGTGCTCTGCTCTGACGCAGAAGGGTTTGAAGACCGTGTTTGATGAAGCCATCCGCGCCGTTTGTGAGCAATGCACACCTTTCTCCCCCGCGGCTCTCATGTTTTCGCCTACCAGTGAACCCTCCCCCAAAGAAAGAGAAGCGTGGTCGAGGATGTGTGATCGTATGATTGATGGGATATCTGAATTGGAGACTAAGGGGACTTTTCCGATTTCTCCTTCCGTAGATGGATCCGTTTGCATTTTACACCCATTTATGTCCTGCTCACTTTACGACCGGTATGCCATCTTACTCTTTTCTTTTATCCGCGAGGATATACGTCTGGACTGGATGGTGGGAAAATGTGGATGATGGTGCTTTATATTACTGTACCATCTGCTGTCGGCCATATCCGGCCCGCCCCTACTTTTATTAATCCGGCTTATATCGCAGGAAACGAAACCTACGAGGATGGGGATCGGGGTGCGCTCATACCTCTAACTCCACACCAATGGCCATCCGTCTCTTTTTGACCAACCCTGAGGACGGAGACATTCCTCATTCACCTTTCGAGGAACACCTCCAAAACCTTGTCGACCCATTCGGACCGCAAGGTATGTCCTAGAGTCCGTCCGTCAACGTTTCAGTCCTGAATCCAAGCCCAAGCCCACTTGCATCAGGGGCATCGTCTGGGCGACCCGCTTCCGCCACCACGCCGCGATCGCGGATATCCTTGGTTCTGCCGCATCGTTATGGCAGGCAGGCGGGCCTGGTGCAATCCTCGTCGGCGACGCGGCGAACATCCGCGCCGGAAGCAGAGGCGATCCTGCGTTGTTTCGCGACGCTATGACATACCTTATGATTGGTGAGTAAGTGCCATTTGTGCAGAGCAAGATTACTTTGAAGTTAAGTGGGTTGGGGGCGCAAGTGATTTGTGATTTCCTTTGGCTCTCCCCTTTTCTCACTTTCTCACTTTCTGGGATATGAGATGACCGTGGTGGTGCATGGATGTACACTTGTGGGGATTCAAAGTAACGCCAATCGCATTCATTAGGGGTGGTCACTAGCTAGCGGTCAAACATGGATGCCACATCGCCACTTCATACCGGCTGAAACCACTAAGTAGGGCCAAGAATTTTCCGGAGCAAGGCGGCCACAGACATAATATTGTAAGCCTCTTGTTTTATCAAGGCAAAAGCCGCACATTGAAGAACTCCGTGGAGAGACGTGCTTGAACAACTTACAAGACTTGTTACTTTAAGCACTGCTGCAGCGGCCTGGGGTCACATGGCAAGAGCGTCCCAGCTCGGCATCCCGAGCCGGAGCCTGCAAGTATAATTTCTACTTGTCCATATCTTATTCCGCTTCCCTTGAAAAGTCCACCGTGCCCGAGACCTCCTTGACCTGGACGCCGTACACAATGACCTGGTCACTGACTGCGCACCTGACCGTTGGTGCAACCTTGTCCGCCTAGATGACCCCAACGGACTTGCATTGTCAGCGAACTCCACTATTACAAGCGTCTCCTACAATGGAGCGGACTCCAACACGAGTATCTGATCCTGATGGCTACGCCCCACTCTAGCCCGGGCCAATGAGCCTAAAGGTATCCCGCACAACAAACAATACCCACTCACCCTTGACAAATTCGAGGGTCTGGGGAGACGCACGCAATACTATGTCCAGTCCCGGTACAACCAACCGTCTTGGCATAGAACTCCACTGCCTTACATGGAATGAGCCTGATCAAGATCCTTGGCTCACGCATTCCCCACCAGCACCTTGCCTCACAGACCAGCACCTTGCCTCACAGCTCCTGCTATATACTCCCCAGAGTGATCATCGAAACCATCCATCATACATTCAACGGTCATCCAGAAATCGAAAAATCCCACTGCCTCATACGAGGGAACTATCTTCTCGGCATTCTCCCTGCTCCGCTGGAGAAACGGGGGCACAGAAGATCGCCAAAGATATTGCAGATACCCAGCAACTTTTCCGTGATATGTGTGGTTCTTTTTAGTGTAGGCCTTACGGGAGTTCTAGCCTCTTTTTCCATCATCCAATCCCACGGGTTGGCTAGTCTTTCGGACAGGAGAGTTACAAGGGGAGGCAAGTAGGATATGCAAATAATCTTCTGATCATTTGCTGCTCGCAACGCTCACGTGGCACAAACAACCGTCGGATGCCAAAGGTGAGTCCAAACAGGATTTGAT
>JBBPLJ010000015.1:80205-94120 GCA_038089715.1 Veloporphyrellus conicus
CGATTGCACAGAATCCCTCCCGGCAAAACTCTACTTTAAGACACCATGTTTCCATGCATTCGATCCGTCAGCAATCCTTGCAGCACCAGCCTTCCATGCATTCTCATCAACCCAGACCAAGCGACCATAGTTTCGCTGCTCCTCATCCCCAACCGGCCTCGCAGTCTTTCAATGCGCAAACACATCCATCTAGTCCCCCGGTGACACCTCACGCAGTTGATCAATCTTCTCGCAAACTTCAGAAATCTTTGTCGTCTCGGTCACTTCATACCCAATACCAGTATAGTCAAGGCCCACTGCCCCCTGTACCCTCATTACCGGATGGTTTACCCATGCCACGACGCTCAGGCAGCCATCGCAAAGACTCGATGGGGTCCTTGAGCATGCCAATGTCGGGACTACTCCTCCCGTCGATGCAAATGGGATCGAGATCAAACTCGGTCGTAGAACCCTCCATCCTGGATCCCAGTCCCCCCACGTCCCCTGTCGCTGAACGCAAACCGCTTGAACCCGTACGGTCTGTGATCACGGCGCAAATGAAATGCAAGGTATTTCATCAGCAACAGCATGCGCAATGGAAGTCGTTGGGCTCGGCAAACTTGACTCTTTACCGCCAGGAGCCCACGAATGTCAAGCAACTAGTTGTGGAGGCAGGTAACAAAGAAAAAACGATTCTTATCTCGACGATCGTCTTGACGGACGGAGTTGAAAGGGTGGGTAAGACTGGTGTAGCAATCGAGCTGAGCGATGCTGGGGGTGCACGGACAGGCGTCATTTACATGATTCAATTGCGGAACGAAGACTCTGTCAGCGGGTTTTTCAAGAGCTTGCTTCAAGGCTCTGACCGGGCGGCCTAGACAATCCGAGTAAAGATTTATTGTTGTTTCACTGGGACTGTGCATTCTTTGACTATGACATGCTCCTTACTTCTGGTGCCTTGCCACCGTAGCGCTTGTACTCCAAGTTACTCTAGACTGTAGATATTACAATACCATTACAGTGTGGCTGGTAGCGACACAAGTTGAGTGCAAAGCGAAAAGTGATCGCTACCGCATATCCCGATTTGAGGTAAGCCTGCCATGACGTCTTCTGTGCGGTGAGGTTGAAGGTAGCCCGTCACATGCGTTATGCTTCCAGGAGCGTCTACGATGAAGATGTAGTCTGGTACTTCGTGAGCTACGGCAGATCTTGTGAGTCTTCCGAAGGAAAGTTACCTAGAGTCGCTTTCCAATGATGCGTAAAGCTAGTCCACATTGGCTCACAAGTGCCGGCCTCGTCCATAGACCCGAGTTTTCCTGCACCGTATGTCGCGACATTGTTTCCTTCTAGGAGAAATGACCGTTGTCCCTCATCGTATGTGCTCCGCAAGCGGCACGGAACAAGAGCAGTTAACTCAGCGTCCGACAATAATCCGTCGGAGGGCTTGGAGTCCCTCGAGTTTCGAATGACCCTATCAGGATCAGCTTCCTCACCGCCCTCTCCGTCCGTCGCTTTCGCAATGGACGTGGGGACCGTTGGGTCTATGGAAACATGCACGACACGGGATACTTGGAGCCGCTCTTGTTGTTCAGGAGACAATGGTCGACCGGTTATCAAGGAGTACGCAGGGTCGTCAGGGGAAAAATTGAAGTCTGCCCGTCACTTGGATTAGAATGGAGTTGCGAGTGCACGCACTGCCAAACGATCTTACCTCCCGCTATGATGCAGGGCCAATCATGGAGACTCCACAGCTTTTGGAATGCGATGACCTCACGAACCAGAAGACCTACTTGCCTATGGCAAATTCTCAGAGGAAAAAGGTGCTGATCAGAGTGACTTGCCTCGCTCTTTCGTAGGTATACCTAATAACAAGTCCACCTTAGCGGAATCGCTAAGGAAGGCAGTCGTGCACGAACGCGGGATGCCAAAACAGATGGGTAGTTGCGATAATATACCCCCGGACTTCTGATTCCGAACCTATCTTCTGGAGCGCGACGATGTTTGCGATGTTTTTGGTTCGATGGCTCGACCCAATGCGTGCCTGCGTATGTAGTTCGGGGTTGTTGTGCACGTCCAACTTATCATACTCTATCATAGCTTCATGAATGCTTCGGAACATGGTGTTCTTGTACGCAATGAGACATCCATGGGGTTTGTCTCGCCCACTCGCGTAAGAGTAAGCGTATCCAGCAAGATCGAGCACAGGAAAGAGCTTGTCCAGCCCGTCGACTTCCTGGAATCCATCCATTACATTCTGTCAAGGGGGATCGCTGAACCTTACGGACCTGCATACACAGGACATCGGCGTCGTGAGAGAGTATCTCAGCATGAAGCATTGGTATCCTCTGATTTGCTTTGCGGGCTTTGCCACTGGTTGGAAAGAGCTCCGATCCTGCGATTCATTCATTGGAACTTGATTGTAAAGATGCACGTCAACTTGATCGACGCACGGACGAGACACTGAGCGAGCAACTACAAGGGCATAATTTGAGCGTGCTCGAGATGGGTGCACGTGGATGCAAGTACGGACGTTCCATGTCATGACCTTGACCGTCCGGGTGTGGCCGCGCTCGTGCTGCTGCTGGAGTGTTATCCATGGTCTCGAAAGGAACAGGGTCTTTTCTGGCTGTTTTTGTTTCTTTTCGAGACGTTTTAGGCGTTTCTCGGCTGCGTGGGCTCGCTCTTCTGGTGTGGGCTGGTAGGGCCCCATGTTGAGGGCAACTTGACTTGGTGATGATGTAATTGGGCACAGAATCAAAAGACGGAGCACAGCAAGTTGAATTGGGCACATGTTCAGGCTCTTCTCCCTAGGACGCCTTTGCACGACGACCGCCCTGAGGAGTCGTATCGGCTTGCTCTCCTTCCCCCGCACCGTCGCCAGCCATCGCCCAAGTATCATACACCCTGCTCAGTCAAGGTCTCTCGCTTCTATGGCTCCAGTTCAAGATCATCCAACGATTTCAGACCACGCCTTCACATCATTTGGCAACTTTGACCTAGTCCAGCGCTTCCAACTAGATTATACTGATGTGGCCGTCTCAAAGTGGCGGAGCCGTGTCAGTGGCCTGACACTCGTTCATCTAGATTATGACGGTGCATACCTCCGTCAAATCCTCTCCTACATCTCTGAATGCTTCTCTAGCTCCAATCATTAATGGCTATTTTGTTGTTGCGACTGAGAGTAAGCTCCCCGCTCGCTTCTGTCGTAGCTCCTACCATCCTTCTCACACTTTTAGTCTTCAATGACAGCGGTTGTCCTCACACTCTAGAACAGTGAGTTATTCTGTATACTTACTGTATTCTTTTCTTAAGGTTGACCTGTCAGCCTGGTCTTCATGGGCTCCGAGAAGTACCCATACAAAGGTATTATAGACCGTCTTGCCAACCGTGGTTTCTCCGAAGGTACAAATGCTTGGACGGACAACGACCATACAGGCAAGTAGCATTATCCCCTCGTCCTATTTTTTTTCAACTCTCCCGGTGCAGCCTATACCGCTTCAACAGCCGGAGAACAAGGTTTCTTGCAGCTCTTGCCAATATACCTAGATCACATACTCTACCCGACGATGTCTAGGGCTGCTTTCGTGACAGAAGTACGATCAGTTTACTCGACACGAAGGAGCTTATTTCACTGATATTGTAGGTCCATCATATCAATGCAGAAGGTGATGATGCCGGTGTAGTGTACAGCGAAATGCAAGGGCGCGAGAATACTGCCAGTGATTTGATGGCTCTCCGGTTAGCATTGACCTATCCAAGGTCTTGTCCGCCCTTACATCCCCTTTAGGTCCCAGCGTGTGCTGTACCCCCCAGACAGCGCTTACCGAAGCGAAACTGGTGGCTTGATGGAAGCCCTTCGTACCCTCACCGTCGAACAGAGTAAGTTCTCTATTGACTAATCTACCTTTACTTATGCCCACCTCGCAGTACGGCAATACCACAGGACATATTATGTCCCTCACAATTTGTCATTGATTATCACCGGGAAACTTTCAAGCGGCACTAGGTCTCTCCTCTCTGTTCTTCAAGAAAAGGTTGAGCCTAGCATTGTCGCACATGGCCAAAATCGGGGACCACGTCCGACGGGCTGGAAACGGCCATTTGTGGAGACGGCTAGTGCTATTCGTGAGCCCATGAAGGAGGTCGTCAAAGAAACTGTTGAGTTCCCAGAGAAAGACGAGAGTCAGGGTGAACTCATCATCACGTATAATGGCCCCCCTCCAACGGCGTTCTTGGAGCGGAAGGTTTGTTTGGCATCACAAATTCGTGTCTGACTCGCTCAATCCATTTCCAGGCTTTAGACATCTTATCCACTTACCTTACATCATCACCCGTGGCCCCTCTGAACAAAGAATATGTTGAAATAGAATCTCCTCTTTGGTAAGGTTCTGTCTTTATATCACGTTATTATACTCATACCCCTTTAGCTCTTACATTTACTTCAGCGAAGAGTCCCGTGCTACAATGGTGGACTTGCCTGTTTACATCGGTGCTGTGCCCATGAATTACTTGAACGGCTTTGACGCGAAGCTCTCTGCGAGCTTCCGTCGCATTGCTACTGAAGGCATTGACATGTCTCGGATATCAATGGTTATCAACCGAGATGAGCGTCAAGTGAGAAATTTTCTCAATCTCTTGCAGTCCCCTACTAATCAAACAATTTAGTTGCGAAGCAAGCTCGAATCTGCCAAAGGAGACACGTTTTCCGGCACGATAATAACCGATTTCTTGTACGGGGCAACAGACGGATCAGATCTACCAGGGGCCTTGGACGAAATTAAGTACTACAATATTCTCAGAGCTTGGAATAACTCACAGTGGACAGACCTTTTAAAGAGGTGAATCACACGCATCTTGTATGATGCAACGCTTAGTGATATTACAAGGTACTTTGTCGACAAGCCTTACACTGTCGTTATCGGAAAACCCTCAGCAAACCTTGCGGAGAAACTTGAAACGGATGAAAAGGCTCGCTTGGCGGCCCAAGTCGAAAAACTTGGACCTGAAGGCTTGGCGAAGGCAGAACAGGAGCTTGAGGCTGCAAAAGCTGAACATGAGCTGCCCATTCCAAAGGAGATTTTGACTTCATTCCCTGTCCCAGACGTGAAGAGCATATCATGGATTCCTGTGAAGAGCGTGCAAGAATTGGGCAGGGGTCGGAATGCTACTTCCAGAACTTCGTCGCAAACAGACCTAGAAAAACATATTGAAAACGACGGCGAGCCATTGCCGATTTTCGTGCAATATGATCATGTCAAAGTGTGTATTCCTCCGGTTGGAGCAAATTTGGGACTGACAAGCATTGTAGTCGGACTTTGTGGGAATCCATGCATTCTTCTCGCTTGCAAATGTGCCGGATGAACTTCGCCCGTTCGTAATTCCATTTTTGCTACATCGTTTCTCTTACGGAGGTTGCATAGATATCTCTCCACTTATGCTGCTGCCTTCTTCTCCTTACCCGTAAAGCTGGAGAATGGCGAAGTATTGAATCATGAGGAAGTTGTCAACCAGCTTGATGACCTAACTGTTTCGTACGAAGCGGGACTCGGATTATCAGATCAGTTTACCGAGTTTGCGCGAATAAGTTTCAAAGTTGCAGTACCACACTACGAGTCCGCTGTCACTTGGCTCCGCGATCTTGTCTGGGGTGCTGTATTCGACAAAGAAAGGTGAGCAGTTGTTCCGCGATCTGTCCTAAGTAGTTAATCAGTAGAAAAGGCTCCTTGTTTCCGCTGCCAAACTTGCTCAATCCCTTCCTGAGCTCAAGCGTGACGGCAACAATGTTCTGTCATCCGTGTGGGCCGAATCATTATATGACAAGAACTCGACTTCGCTTGCTGGCACAATTTTGTCCCAAGCGGAGTTTGTGCCAAAGCTCATTAAAGACCTTCAGGATTCTCCAGAACGGGCGATCGCTGCATTCGAGAAATTGCGACAGTGTCGTACGTAGCATTTTTTTTTTGCCAGCATACTGGAAGGTGTTTTACGATCTTCAATACTTGTAGTGACCGATCCCTCGGGGATTCGGATCTCTGTCACTGGAAATGTGTTGGGTCTCAAAAAGCCCCGTAGCACATGGAGTGAAAAGCTTGGGCATCTTGGCGTAAGCATAAGTTCTTACTTTTCCTCGCTTTTCTCTTACCTTTCAGCAGGAATCGACTCTAGCACCGGTAAAATTGACCTGCGAGACGCTCAACGAATTGGGCAGGAACCCTGTCAAGAAAGTAGGAACGATTGGTTTCTAATAGTGCATCCCTTGACCCTTTTCTAGGCGGTTGTCGTTAGCTTGCCCACGATCGAAAGTTCGTTTGTCAACCACACCACCAAGGGTATCCGCGGATTCGATCATCCCGAGTTTCCGGCATTAAGGATTGCACTGGAAGTTCTCAACGCGACGGAGAGTTTTTTATGGGTAACGTGGAAGCCAGCTCCAACGATATGATGCTGTACTAATTCCGCTCTCAACAGAGGTCGGTTCGCGGTGCTGGTCTCGCTTATGGCGCATACATAACTGCCGATAGAGAAGCTGGGCTAATTAGCTTCTCCCTATACCGAGTAGGTATGGTCTCCATTGCACAGTCGTTCTTTTTGACCTTTACATACAGAGCTCCAACAGCATGGAGGCTTTTAGACAGGTGAACAATGTCGTTTCGGGGTTGGTCGATGGCTCTGTGAGTTTCTATCGTTCTATCTATCAATTTAGTGAGGTTGACACCATTAGATCGAGCTCGAAGAAACGACGCTAGATGCCGCTAAGAGCAGTATCGTCTACTCTGTCACGAAAAATGTTGCAACAGCAGGCAGAGCAGTAAGTGATTCAGACATTCGGAGCTGTCGGCTTCCTCAGGTCTCTACAGGCGATCAACTCATTCACCAACCAAGCGCTCAAGGGTCTCAGTCAAGACCACAATCTCCGGCTCTTGGAACAATACCAAGCTGTCAAAAAGGATGATGTCCTAGCATCTCTGAAGAAGTATATATTACCGATTTTCAGTCCATCGACTTCCACCGTTGTCGCGGTCACAGCGCCATCCAAAGTTGACTACATCGCAGAAGGGCTGACAAGCTACGGATTTGATGTAGAGAAACGGACGTTGGAAGTTGAAGAGGACGAAGATGGGATGTCCGAGGACAGTAGCGCCTCGGAGGATGATTCAGAGGAGAGTCGATAATCACAGCCAAGTCGCCTCCTTCCCTGATGAGCGCCGGTTGACCACTAATGAGACGACATTCATATTTACATGTTATCACATTCAACCAGATACCCGTGCCGCCGCAGAATATAAGTGCAAAATAGGCTTCGTGTCTTTCGTCTGTTGCATCTCAAGAATGCATGCCCTCACGAGCTTAATTGATGCCATCTGCCCGCCGACACTGCCTAGATGTGCTTGATTGCGTGTAAAGAGGCCGGTTCGACAGGCTCATGGCTATCCGCCTCATTTCTGCGCTGTTCGTCCCATGTCTATCACAGCTTGACGGCTGCCTCAAAGATCGTATTGTACTACGCATCAGCCAGACTGAGAGGCTCTGCCAGGCCCATTCGGTTGAAGCTTGGAGGGCTCTAGTAAACTCCAACTCATCAAAGACAGAGCAGACAGTGTTCCCAGCTTGTGCAATAGAGACAATGATGTAACGATGATTGCACAGTTAAATTTACCTAGTGGAGTATCAGTTAACCCGCATGGAGCTCGCCGGTGGAGGGTTCGAACGTTCTCTTAGTTGGGGCTCGTGCTGAACCTTGGGTGTCGCTACTTCCAAGGACTTCGATCATCTGCTCTTGTGCTTCGCCCGGCCGTAGTTCGACATCACGAAGGAAATCATTTTCGACAAGAAAACGTACAACCTGCGACAGATTGGATATTGTGATTCGGATTTCAGGCAGAAGCAACTTGAGAGAGTCATTAGCGCAGTTAGGATACGTGGAAAACAAGTCCTCAGTACGTTACGAAGTAGCGTCGACCGTGACGCAAACGGATTTCGTGGTGGTTTCTTCGGCTGAGAAATCCTTCTGGGGCATTCTTGAGGGGGCGCATGCGACGTTTGGACTTCACTGCCTTTCTCTACATCAACTTTTGGTGTGCAGAGTGGCGTCATAGGAATTTTGGAGGACACAACTTCGGGTGCCTCGTCGTCGTCATCGGCAGCGGACCCAGAAGCTGGGCCTGTCTCCCAAGCACATTTGGCTGTCGTATCAGCTGGTTGACCCGTCGGGTCGTCCGCATTTTCCGTCCGAGATTCTTCGCATCGCTCAACAGCTTGGTGTCGACGACCTCTGCCTCTTTGCTGCCCCCGTCCTTTCAATGTCCTGCTGCCACCCGCGGGTGCCACGTTCTGCTTCCGTTTCTTTCTTGCGCCAGCACCTATATCTTCCAGGGTTAGCTGCCCTCGCGCAGCTGCCTCCTCGAGTTTCCGTTTCTTATCCCGAACTTTATCGTCCGTCGGAAATCGCCTTCTCCGCTCCGCTATCCAGGCATTGATAGCTTCCGGTGTATCCAGTGTTACAGATGTCCCTTGGATTGCGATAGGTTTTCTAGCGATGCATCAGGCAAAGGTCATAGCAACATAGCATGTATATGCACCCTCTTAAACTCGGATCAGCATCCCAGTCACTCCTCTTCTCCCATCCATGTGGAAATATAAAATGTCGATCCATCATGTGAACCTCGACGGACTTGCGCGAGCCAGTGAATGTACAGCCGGGGCGAGTGCATCGACAATTTCCGGGCTGGTACCAGCTCCCATAAGTGAGATGATTCAGAATAGGTTTCACGGCCGTCTGTGACTGCGCCGGCGGCCGGCCGGAGTGGGATTGGGCAGACACGGTTGCCGTTGTTCTGTGGTTGTGATTTGCGGTGTCCGGGACGTAGGTGGATGATAGTGTGTACCCATCTGCGGTTGTGGGAGGGCGCGGGGAGTAGGCCTGTGCGTATGCGTGATGGTGATGGTGTGCGTATGGGTTGGCCAACGCCGAAGTGAGGGCAGTGGTGTCATACAGGGGGGCCGCATAAGGAGGCAGCGGATGGCCGGGTCTGTGCGACGAGTTCATTGCTATTGTGTTCAGCTCGTCGGCGGAAAACAGTTCACACTGGGGCACGTGATCTCTACACGGGCACTCTGGCTCTCATTCAATGACTACGGCACGAGGGAAAATGGAGCAATTTATGGACGCATGTTGTATATCGTTGTGAAGAAGCTAAAACACAATGCATTGTAGTATGTCAGGCGTGTCGTATCTTGGTCAGAGCCATCGGCGTGGGAATGGCAGGCAGTGAAGCAATTCGGGAGTCAAGAATATGAAGAGGGGCTTTGTGCGTGTTTTCGGTAACAGGAGACGTGGAGACGCACAGGGTTAGAGACAAATAACGAATACGGCTCTTCCGAGCGTGCCAGGCAACGAAGCAAAGCGCACGTAACGTGTGGAGAGCGGAGAGAACAAGAAGCATATATGTCGGTTTGGTGAGGCATCGAATCTTTCGTGCAAAGAGGTTGGGCGAAATGTCTGGTAGGACAGTGAGCGTGTTGGTTTACTCTTGGGAGTCCTGCTGCTGTTGTTCCCTGCCAATTCTCCTCTCCTTCTCGCTCTCCAATTGATTATAGAGTAAAAAAAGCGCCTTTTCGTTGGCCGCTGGGGTCCCGATGATAGTAAACATTCGTTCGCCGGAATTGTCGTGTGGGGCCTTTGCAATAGATATCTTGGATCCAGAGAGGCGGCGGATCTCTGTAATCTTGCTTCCATTACGGCCAATGATACATCCCACCATATCAGCAGGAATTAGGATGTTTTGTGTACGAAGATTAGCGGGCGGTTGGTTCATCGAGGGTGAATGTGGGGAGGGCGGAGACGATCCACGGCGAGTAACATCACCGGTAGATCTGCGCGTGCTCAAGCCGCCGGGATAGCCATTTGCCGAACGTCTGGAGCCAAGACGTTCCTCACCAACACCTGGGTGGAAAGGAACTGTGCCAGCACCCCTTTCCCAGTCCTCCAGCAAGCACTTTGCAATCTCTTCGATTGCACGACTGATGGCCTCTGGGGAGCCCTGAACCTCCACAATGCGTTCCGTCGACTGTGGTAGCATCTCCTTTGACGCCACCATGCGAGCTCCAGAAATATCCTGGATGGCTTTGATTTTGAGGCCATTGCGACCGATTACGGTGCCCATTAGATTATGGGAAATGAGAAGGCGAATGGAAGTATGCGGGGATGATGACGAGAGGGAAACAGGAGACGGGCTTGATGTGACGAGCTGGGAGATGATGAGATTGTATGCCTGTAGGTGTAGGGGATTCGTGAGTGAGCCTGAGATACAGTAAGCGAGACAGAGAGGGCACGCGAACCTTGGCGATTGCATCGACGGATCCACCGACTGTGAGAACACGTTCGTGGACGCCAGGTATGACCTTACTGACGCCTGCTCTCACTCCGGTCTGCTCCCTGAGATCTGCGACATTTTTTCCGCCTTTTCCAATGATGACACCGGCCTCCTTTGTGGTGACGAGGGCGCGCAAGGTGAGGATGTCGTGGGCGGAAGCCGGGGACGGGGAACGGGATGCTGCGGGAGACGCTTTGGTTGGTAAGCAAGCGGGATGCCCCTAGGGGGAATGAGAGCATACCTGGGTTTTGGTGGGATGGGTGTTCTGCGGACATGGTGTGGGGGGTGTCGGGGATGGTGAGGGTGGCGAGGAGGGGGACGGAGGAGGATGGAGGGCGGGGACGGTGAAAAAGGTGACTGCGTGACTCAAACAATCGTCTCCTTCCAGAAACGCGCGGCGTCGCGTTCCCGCCGCCACCGATAGCACAGCCACCCACGTCTCAGAAAAAATTACACAAGACGACAAGCTCGGCATAAGAACACCAGCCTTGCAGAGGTTGCATAGTTACATGCATGGTCTTATCGGTACTGAACATAACGTAGTCTGCAGCTTGATACACAAACATGATGACCTCCTAGAATCCATATTCTGCCAGTTTCTCAAAGGAGGGTGATGTATCCTCGACTGCTTTTTGGCGCAGCTTTAGCGCAGTGATCTGGAACTCACAATCAACTGGTAGTCCTAATACAATGGCCCAACCCTGCTTCACGCACCTTGCGTTCATGGAATGCCTGTGCTTTGAGCTTCCTCTTCTCCTCGAGGCGATCAACGACGTCCTTGTAACCCCACCCAACCTCATGCGACAGACGCTACAGTCGTGTTGTCAATCCGCCACCCGAGCCAAATCCGTCATCTCCCATACCTTAACGGTGCAGTACTTCCGACCAGGTTTCAATCGCAGCACCCGGAGGGCCTCAGGAACGACCATCCGCTTCTTGCGGTCATAGGGTGGAGGAACACCCTCGAAGAGCTTCAAACGCTCGAGTGCGGCAGTTCCCCTGGCGGTTTTGTGGGGCACCATACCGCGGATGGCGCGGAAAAGGATTTTGGAAGGAGCACGGTGGTGGAATGGGCCAGATTTCTTGGGGTTGACAATGTGACGTTTGTGGAGGAAGTTGTGGTAACGGAGCTGCGTAGCGCGGGTGTCTTGCGAATTTAGTTGAAGGATAGAGGTACAATCATACCTTGTTGCGGAAGAAACTGCCGGAGATGTTGATCTCCTCGCACCTCACGACAACAATCTTCTGGCCGGACAAGACTTGCTTGGAGATGATGGAGGCCAATCGACCAAGGAGATGACCCTTGCCATCAATGACGATGGGTGTCGAAGAGAAAGTGGCCATAACGAAATCTATGTCAAATGGCGGATGTTATATTGAGTTCCGGAAGACACAAGTTCAAGTGGACTCGCCTGTAAAGGAGGGGGTGGTTAGGAGGGCAGGATGGCTAGGACGTCGAGCGCGCCTTACCTTGAGGATCTTGAGGTCGTTGAGGAATGTGGGAATGTACAGTAGAGCAGCCACCATGACCAAAACTATGCAGTCACTCTCGGACATTCCCGAGCCAGATGAACTAGTTACAGTTTGCTAGCCAACCTTGCTTCCTGCGCGATCCACTCCGCCGTGGCATACGGGGAGAAGGTCCAGGGCTTTCCTTGCACATTGTCCCTTGCCCAGTATTCAACTATCCTCTCGCGCTCCCTCACAGCGGCCCATACCTTTCCGCACAACTCATACTGACCCCCACTCGCCAGCTCCAGCCTCGCAGACGGGAACAAGTCCGTGATGAAATTGATCGCAGTGACGACGGCAACCGTGTATCCTTTGAGTGATTCGGCAGCGCCAGGGATAACATTGATTCTCTTGTTCAAATCTGACAGTGCGCCTTCAGTGTTCCGCAGGTATCTTGTCACATGGCCGCGCCAGAGCTTGTCACGCTTGGGCGGTGCCAACCAATCCTAAGTCATCACATGTAAAACGCAACAGTTGTCGTTGTGGATGATATACTACCTTGTTGATGGATGTTTCCCAAACTCGACCGAGGAAGAATAAGGATGCCTCCTTGATCATCTGTGTGCTCACTCTGACCTCGAGAGACATGTCTTTGAGAAGCTGTGATCACGTTTAGCCAGCCTCCTGCCCACAATACTTCTATCACCTACGGGTATTCCTTGCGGTGTCAAGAACTCTTCCAGAAATGCCAAGATAGCAGATGTCTCCGCCAATACGAAATCATCCCCTCCTGCAGATTTGTCTCTGACCCGTAGAACCGGCAGCGCGGAATAAGGGTAAAGGTCACGAGTGACTTTACCCGACGTTCTCCATCGACCCCAGGTTTCCAGTGCGATCCTTTCGAAAGTAAATGGGATGCCGGAGTCAGCAAGAAGAAGCAGAACAGGCTCCCCACGAGCCCGAACTGTCAGATAGGTGAGGTGAAGTTCATGCGAGTCCATCGTGGTCTCTGTCCACGTGAACTAGCATGCTGTTTTTTCTCGCTCAAGTTTTCCTCGGGCGCTAAGTTGTCGATCGACACTAAATCGACTCTGTTCACGGCCTCCCCATCTTGTCCTCTGAGAGGGTATCCCCATTGACCTCCTTCATGGACGACGTCACTAACAAAGGGTGACGAGAATCAGGATGTTCCAATGGCACCGCAGCGTAGTCATTACGCGTATGTAGTTGGTCCTCGTTGGGACCAGCCCAATGCATACTTTCAAAGCGAATACGGTCTTGTCGAGAGCAGCAGGCAAGTGTGTTGTGGACTCAATATAGACCCATTGCAAGATGGACAGTGTCTTCTTATGGTCCCTGAGCAATTATGTCCATGACGATTCTACATATTTCTACCATCAAGGTCGTGGCGTAGATGAGCTCAGTGGCAAAATCAACCCTTTGAGATACCTCGTCCAGCAGAGCGGATGTCACGCTTGCATGCGCTTTTTATCTAGCTGAAGCCATAGCTGACCGAAAGGGTTTCTTTTTAGACCATATGCATACATCCAGAGCTGCCCCGGAATACTGTGATCTTTCTGGCAAGTTGGTGTTACACACTCACACAGAGAAGGTGATATTTATGCAATGGTTATACAAATGTCTGTACTCATGAAGATGTGTCCTGGTTACAGATGGAAAACCTTTTTGAAGCAAGGTTCACGAAAGGCTTGGAAGCAAATTTGGCCTGGGTTGGACATAAACGCAATTCACTGCATATTCTTATATAGGACGGCTCTCGAGCTTCCATACCAGGTTGCCTCGTCAAACTCGAGTAATACCTCACTCGTCCGGCAATAAGTCAAAGTATGGACAATCTCCATGCGCATTCAGCTCAGTTGAAGAGAAATGGTTAATTGATGCGGTGTAACGGAACAATAAGTAGTCAACGAATGTTATATCTTCCCTCAGTGAGCTAATAGAGTATGAGTAATGTATAAAATGGAAAACGAAACTCGGCAAACCTTCGGGTGTTTTTGCAATATAGTCTATGGCTGTTGAAGGCAAAATAAAATATATAAGCAAGTTATATGCAGGGAAAGCGGCCTACCTTGTTGGACAGTTTTTATTTC
>JBBPLJ010000016.1:11245-38431 GCA_038089715.1 Veloporphyrellus conicus
AGGGATCTGATGCTTGGTCGATAATTCTTGCATTCTTACACAAATGTAGTCTACCTTTGAGTACTCTTTGTCATGCCACATATAGGGTGTGGGGAGCCAGATAGCATACCTCTTGCGGAAAGTTAAGGACTGGAAGATTAAAATTGACATCTTAGTCCAGCAACAAAACGCAGAAAGTTCTTAGAAGCATGACTCACGAAAATCGTATATGACGGCAGTGATGATAGCGACTATTAGTTTATAAGATTGATCATTGCAGTGGGAAATATGAGCGACCATACAGGATATATAGCTGTTCGTCTAGGAATCCTCTAATTCAAACTGGAATTTGGAAGACATGGCAGGCACAAGGGAAGTAGCAAGGTTTTAACAGCATACAACGATTGTGAGTCGACTTTTGCAGAGAGTCCCCCTGGCAGTAGATGAAGGGCAATGCGGGCGCCTAGTGTTCGTTGGCATGGCGCATCACGGGCACTGATTATCCTGTTTTGTAATACCTTTGTGATGGTAAATAAGGCCCAGTGGTTCAATTAGAGCTATGACCGGAGGAGTTCCATCGTGTGTATGAATACCACATGAAATTCAGCTGCTTGGAGACGCCAGTAAAGATCAAGATGCTCCTTCCATACTGCCTACCACGCTGGCCCCAGAATTTCATCACAGAATTATACCTGGACGAGCAGCAACCTACCAGCTTTGAATTTGGGTAAATATTAAGTTGACTGATGACGAGAATCAGTACTGCCTTCTCGCTAACCGTTATTTATGGCTACCTTAAGTTAGTGTGGGAGATGCGATGACCCACCTGTCCTCCTATCAATCATGATCTGATTTACGTCTCGAAGCATATCGTCTCATATTTACTTGCCAGGGGCCCCCATGTTCGCCCACATCTCGCAGGACAGCCCCTGCGTTCGTACATTGTTGGTGTGCTTGCACTTATCAAAATTACCACTCCTTTTCGGGCCCATTCATACCACCGTAGCAGAGAGACACGATGAAGGTGTGAAAGCGGAATTAGCCCTCACACCAGATGGATCCCATAAACTTACAACTATGCACAACCCCCTGTGGAGCAATAAATAATTGAAGGAATGTATAAACTTTCGTCAGGCTTGTATTCCCAGTCTTGATTCAGCACTCGCTTGTATGCCAGAGCACGTGTACCACTCTACAAGTAGTCCGGGGGCTCATTTGATCGCGCCTGTGATCTTCAAGTCGCCATCGTCATGTCCAAAGTTCAGTGACCCAAGCCTCATGGATGTCGTGGGTGCGTCTATGCGGATCTGGAAGTGGGACAAACTTTGGTCAACGTCGCGCCGATGAAGGTTTCGCAGAGGGGAGGGGAGGGTGCTTGGGACCGTCAAGATGGGAACTCTTAATAACATGCCCTGCTCATGTTTATTGGTTGGTACTTGCCAGCGGTTACCGATGCAAAAACCCAACGTGTGGTATAACGTGACATGGGTCACGTGTCAATGAAGTCACGAGAGAGAATTATGACTGCCACACTTAGACAGCCGACTGCCATGTCCCGCCCGCAAGATGACAGGAATCAGGAAGCCACCGTATACCTGGTGAGGATTTAGGGCATGTGTTTAGTGCAACTGACGGATGTTGTATAGGGAAACCTCGACGAACGAGTTACAGACGCTATAATATGGGAGCTCATGTTGCAAGCGGGACCAGTTGGTACGTTTCTCAGCCATCGTGCAAGTCCACCAAAAGATTTATTTATCATTTGTTAGTCAACGTGCATCTTCCAAAGGACCGTGTATCTATGGCACATCAGGGTTACGGTTTCTGTGAGTTCTTGACAGAGGAAGATGCCGAATATGCGTGCAAAATCATGAACCAGATAAAGCTATGGGGAAAGCCTATCCGAGTGAACAAGGTGCGTTATGACTTGGTTTCCACATGGAGATGCTGACTCTATGATGTGCGTGCAGGCTTCGTCTGATAAAAAACAACTGGATGTCGGTGCAAACCTCTTCATCGGCAATCTGGACGAGAACGTGGACGAGCGGCTTCTTTATGATACATTTAGTGCGTTTGGCGTTATGGCTACAACAGCTAAGGTATGTCTTTTGATTTCCCTTACTCCGTAGATGACCCATCTCGCCTTGTGCCATCAGATTGCCCGGGACCCAGGGACGGGAATATCAAAAGGCTACGGCTTCGTTTCGTATACCGATTTCGAATCCTCTGATGCAGCTATCGAATCGATGAACGGTCAATTCTTGATGAACAAGGCCATCACGGTGCAATATGCGTTCAAGAAGGACGGTAAAGGCGAGCGGCACGGTACATCTGCGGAGCGTCTCCTCGCTGCCCAAGCCCGGAAGAACAACGCGTTGCCCGTCAGCGCCCGGCCACCTCCCGCACCTATGGCGTTTGGTGCACGACCTGCTATGCCGGGTTTCCAAGGACCGTACCAGGGTCAATTTGCAGGCGCGTTGGCGCAGCCGCCTCCACCCGCTGGATTTACGCCTCAGCAAACGGTAGTGCCCCAGTCGATGCCTATGATGGGTGCGCCTGTTGGAGTGCCGATGGGGATGCCGCCGCCTCCAGCAAATATGACCATGTTCCCACCTGGCACGTTCCCCCCGCCGCCGCCGCCGCCTGGCTTCACACCCGGGATGATGCCACCGCCGGGAGGGATGGTTCCTCCTCCCCCTCCTGTGCCACAGTACTAGTGAGCATGTTGATTAGATTAGTTGTTATGTTGCAACGATGTAAGTAGCATGAGCTTGCACGTGGGATGGGCTCAGGTGCCCCGTTATAGCGTGGTCAGTAGTTGTACTGGTTCGATCGGACGGGTGAAAACGTTGATCCCCACCACCGTTGTGCTCCAACCATCATGAGTCTCCAGCCCTCCATTTCTCTGTACCAGTACGCGTTGGCACCGTTGGCGCCGTTCACCTGGTTCGGCCTCGAGATCAGCTCGGTAGACTTGGTTGCAGCATTTCGTCTTTGCTATGTTCTCCGGCACCTGAGGGAGAACTTGCGAGAGGAACACAACAAACGACGGGTGACGGACAACAAGCTTCCTCCCGCAGAGGAGCGCTCCTTTGTCAGAGACGCGCTCACCGTGCTCACAGTGGTATATGGTGGGGAAGCTATCGCCGGTACGCCCCATATCTCTTTCAACCGATTCCGGCCCGTCTCATCATATATTGATGCGCCTCGTATCGACCATCCAGCCCCCTTCCTCGGCGTCCCTTCCTCGTTCATGGTCTCGGGCGTCGGCCCTGTGCTGTACGTTGCCATCCAGGCACTGGTCGACGCACTTCCCTCTCTACCGGCCATGTCAGTCCATTCGGAGCTGCCACTGTCGTTTCTAGACGGTCATACCCGTGCGCTGCTCCTCTGCACGCTCATACCACCTGCCGTGCTCCGCAGTCCGTTTCCCGCGGTGTCCAACTCCCCGTGGGCGCTGTTGCTCTCGTCCTTTGTGTGTACCCCTTCATCTCGTTGTCTACCGTCCCCTCATCCTTGTTCGACCCGTCTCGCATCCATATTTTCACCCTCCTTTTCTTTCCGCTTGTTCTCGTTCTCGTTCTCACACTCATACTCACGATCCCACGGCAGCTCATCACCAATGGCGGCTTCTTCATCACCAACCTCGTGTCCTTTCTCCACCCGACGCCTCTGACGCTCGCCACACCTGAGGAGATCCAGCCATATGGCTGGACTGGGGCCGACCTCTGGAGCGCCCCACTCATCACCGCCGTTTACGCCACCCTGACACACGCGCAGCCGTTCTGGGCAGAGCTCCACGCCGTACTCACGGGGATGCTCGGCGGGGAGGGTGGCTTGGGCTTCGGCGGGGGCGCGGGTGGGGAGAAGACGGTCGTCCCGTTGGACCCTGAGACGGCACGTGCGGCGTGTGCGTTGGTGCTCGCTGTCTTGTTTGCCTCTCGTACCGCCAAAAAGTTTGGGTTGGTGGGTAAACAAGGTGGGTCGGCCTATTTTTGGGCTGCTCTTCTGTCGGTTGATCTGGGGCGCTTAGGCGTAGCGGAAAAAATCAAGACAAACTAGGAAGCGTTGGCCCATCTACATTTGAATCTAACAGTACAACAGATTACTTGGAGACCACTAGGTTACCCTCGAATATTTCTGATAACCGCGAGACTGAACATAGGAACACAATACCACTGAATCGTAGATGGTTGGTTAACATTTTACAAAGCCCCGATCTACAAGAAAGATATGCGAACAGAAAATAAGTAATACATGACGTGTGCATATCAGCATATGAGTAGCGAGGAAGTCGACACAGCAGTTGTGAATGAAAACAAAAAGTATGCAGTAAACGGAAACAAAATAGGATCATAAGGGGAATGGATCTAAGAGGGACAGAGATTTCAGCATAAAATGGCAGGGAGGCCACGCACTTTGTGTATACTCTTGATTGGAAAAGTTATGCACTGCCAGTTGGGGCAGTTTCTGCGTCGATGCATCTACAATCATAGCATTTGCAATGTCGGTCGAAGCCCGAGCCCAAGTTATTCGAATAACCACTCGCGACCTTTGGTTCACGTCGGGGAATACCGTGGCTCCGAGCGCGTTTGGGCCCCGCTGTTCCTAATCCCACGCGGATCTGGCGATTGAAATTTTCGTTCGCCAACCCAATGATATTCTCGTCCCACTTGTAGAAGCAAAACTGGACGTATGGGAGTTGTGGCCAGCCAAAAGAGGGGTGATCATATACCGCGAAGCAGGCAGGGACACGATTATACACGGACTGCTGAATGGTGGGGTTAAGCTCCATCCAGACGGTGCGATTGATGGTTAGTCCATCCATCACCCGCATCACATACGCGCCCAAGTATTGGCACCGGGGGTTGGGACCTGCTGCAAAATCGGGGTACTCCAGGAACACGTTGACAGCGAAATCGGACGCCACAATATGCTGAGGGTGATATGATGCAGCACCCATGTCGTACAAGTTCGTCTCAACTGTGGCAGAAGGATCCATTGGCCTGTGGTCTAGGTCGACACCACGTTGACGAATAATGGCCCAGATCGAGTCCTCGGCGGGCACGACAAAGGCATGACCGTCGGCACGTTGGTGCAGATCGTGGGGCCCAACGAGATCGCGCGAGCGGATGATGACGGGGGGAATGGGACTGGGATACACCAAGGGCCATTTGGTAAGGAGCGAACGTTGGACGATTTCAATGGTCCTGATGGGATATACAAAGGAGTCTTGATGTGTTTGCAAGGGACGCTTAGCGTAGTAGTTGTAAGACTGCTGGTCGATACCGATGCGTCCGGTCACGGGAGTGCGGCCACCGGTAAGGGAAAATAGCTTGAGGGGTTCATCACAAGCCATTGGAATGACAGGCTGAGTATGTAGATTATTCTGATCCATGATAGCGCGTCGAATCATGACCTGTATGGGGCTTGGATGCGCGTATTCATCGCGAGAATAGATCAAACAATCGGACACATGTGGGCTATTCGAGCGGGCCACTGGCTCGTCGTATCGAGTCTGATCGCCAGAGTCGTTTTGTTGTTCAGTCGCCAAGATAACCGCGTCAGAGGTAGTATCAGAGTCGGGCGCCGAGTTGTCGCATCGGGTCCGATCGCCAGAGTCGTTTCGACGGTCAGTCACCAAGGTGTTCGCGAAAGAGGTAGCATTCGAGTTGTCGTCTCGAGTCCGATCACTAGAGTCGTTTAAACGTCCAGCCGTCGGGGGATCCACAAAAGACGTAGCATGGTACGGCTCCGAGGGAGATGTGTCGTTCCGTATTAACCGAGGAGATGTATCTTGCAGCACCCACCCGTCATCCACACATCGCGGGGTCGGGGGACATGGCGCGTGGATATCAGCGATGCGGGCGACACGCACGGGAGGGGGGGTGGACGGGGGAGTGGGTCTGCCGCCAGTGTACTGCGGGATGGCAGCCACATGCGCGGGCGCCGCCAATGGCCAGTGAATGGTCGAGGGATAGTATGGAAAGAGCATGATGATGACCACCAGCGAGCACAAGGGCCACTTTTATATTGTCGATGCCCACAGTGGAGCCCATTGTTGCGTGTAGACAAAGGAAAAGAACGGACCGATGGCGTAGTGGCTGTAGCGGCCCTCAATCGGGAATGCGAGATGGTTTCACCCAGCGAGTCCGCTCATGAGTGCGCTGGTTCAAGACTGTCCCCTCCGGAAAATTTGGTGTCCACAGTTTCTCACGCCGTAAGGCATGACCAAACTTGGAATAATTGATCCTTGACTGGCCAGGGAAGCAATTCCGCAACCAGCTGGATCTGCCGAATTAGTCACAGGAGATCAGGGCATGTCATCAGCCGCGCTGTGGGTCGCGCCGCTCGCAAACCTTTTTGCACCACAAAAAAAAAGTTTACTATTAGCAGAACAACAGTACCTATACACAACAACTAGGGCAACAACCACATCCTCTACGCTGGCTACAGCACGAGATGCGGACAAAACCCGCCCCACTTAGCAGCACGAACCACTCTTGGCCGGCGCAGACGCATCAATGGCGACAGGGATAGTGTCACTGGTCGGCGCCTTGATCGCGTCTGCCGATTGCTCCAGCGATTTGCTCGACATGATCCGGTAGATGTCTGCCAACACCGTCAACACCGCACACGATCACACACGGATGGCGCACTGACCAGTGAGGATGGACTGAAAAGCAGACTCGACGTTGGAGGCGTCCAGCGCCGAAGTCTCGATAAACGACAGCTCATTTTCGCCTGCAAGTACACATGGGTTAAACCATTCACAGCAGCCATCCAACGCCAGACTGACTCGCAAAGTTCTTTGCCTCTTCCGTGGGAACAGCCCTCAGGTGCTTGAGGTCACTCTTGTTGCCGACAAGCATGATGGCAACACTCGAGTCCGCATGATCCCGAAGTTCCTTCAACCACCGCGTCACGTTGACGTACGTGGAATGCTTCGAGATATCGTACACCAACAGCGCGCCGACTGCACCACGGTAGTATCTGTCAAGGTCAAGGTCTTGTGAGCCCCGACGGGTCAAGGGCATGCGTATAGGCACTAACGCTGAAGTGATCGCCCGGTACCGTTCCTGTCCCGCAGTATCCCAAATCTGGGCCTTGACTATCTTGCCGTCGACAGTCGTAGAGCGGGTCGCAAACTCGACGCCGATCGTCGATTTCGAATCCAAGTTGAATTCGTTCCGGGTGAACCGCGAGAGCACTGCGAAATCGCCAGTCAACACACAGAATCACTGCCATCGCGCGAGACCGCTCTCAGGGAACATGCATACAGTTTCTGTTGAAAAAGTGGAACGGGTCAGCGCCAAGATCCGTGCTTGGACACGGCGACGTACGATTTGCCTACGCCAGAATCACCAATTAGGACGACCTGGCCGCGTCATGGGTTATGCAAGAGGGGTGGCGAGGATGAGCAGGAGGGCGCACCTTGAACAGATAGTCATAGTTGCTTCCTTCAGTCATGGCGAGCAGTTTGCGTGGGCGTCAAAAGGATGGTATGTAACAAGGCCTCTACTTGTGCACTGAAACTGCGCCTCGGGTTTGGTGTTGCGGAGTTTCAAAATAGAAAATAAATTGCATGCAACGGCCACTCCTCCGAGGAGCGACGACGGTGGATCGTTTGGAGAGGTGTCCCATAGGTTATTTAGATTTTTGTTTCTGCCAATCTCACTTACCAGTCACGAACATCCGCGCACTTTACGGTATTATCTTGTCCCTCTAACCAAATCCATAATAGTTTGCAGCATGTCCCAACCGAAGCGCATCTGCCAGATCATCAAGGTGATTCATTTCGAATATCTCGACGCTGTACTGACATGAACACAGCTCAAACCAGACCGCACAGAGGAGTACAAAGCCCTCCACGCAGCCGTCTGGCCCACCGTCCTCACCACCCTCGCTCGCCACCACATCACCGACTACTCGATCCACCACTACCCACCTCTCCAGCTCCTCGTTGCCACGTTCAAGTACACCGGCAAGGACTACGACAAGGACATGGCGGCGATCGCCGCGGACGAGGAGACGCAGCGGTGGTGGAAGCTCACGGATGGGATGCAGGAGAGCTTCAACGATGGCGCGACGGGGAGCGGGGGAGACGTGCCATGGTGGACGGTAAGTGTGCGGGGTGTGCGTTGGTGGAGTACTAAGTGGCATCGGCCGTCAGGATCTAGAAGAAGTGTTTCGCTTCGAGGGTACTTGACCAACTCAGAGATATCAATGAGCATATATAGCAGTACGAGGACCGGCAGTATCACGGTTATCTTGAACGATCGAGACAAGCCAAGTTTCCACTACATCGTTGAGGCCCCTAAAGCACCGCACTCGCCAACATTCTCCCAAATACCCGAAGGATAGATCGAAAACAGTCTATATATATACGTACGCTCGGACCGCTCAACATTCAACCTCCACACTATCCACAGCACGCACATAATCCGCCTCTACGATCGTATCAAATCCCGTCTTGTCGTCAATCCTCACCGGAATGCTCTCCGGATTGATATCCAGATTGAGAAGCGCGCGTAGGACGAGCTGCGCGCCTAGCTTAGAGGACACCTTGTTCTCCTCTTTGCATTTCGCGCTGTGGATGCCTGTAAACCATCCATGTCATGACTAGGATGGGGATGCGAGTATAGATGAGCACTTACAATTCGCGCAGCCTTCCCGGCATGGACAGCGCTCGACGGCATCGTGGGCTTTACGCAAAATCTCAGAGGCTGTATGCATGGCGTTTAAACTAGGTCACTTCTAAGTCCTCGAAACTTACCATGATCGAACCCTTGCGCCGAGGCACCACTTTTTCCGGATGCATCATAAAAAATAAGTCTACATCGAGTCGCGCCGAACACGATCGATCATCAACGAGATCAACACCACGCACATTATCCCATTCCTTACCTTGCCGGCCGCTTCCGCCGTGACTCGACGACCTTGTACTCCTTCTCCGCAGCCTTGCACTCCGTCTTCAGCTCTGCAGCCAGCGCGAACTGGTTCATCCACGCGTGACACGCAGAGTGGATCGCTTCGGCGGGCCGTAGGCCTTTGGATCGCATGAGGGTCAAGATGGATTTTGGGACGTCGAGCCAGAACCCGACGCCTTGGCGTTCCCAGGCAGGCATGTCGACGTCGACAACCTCCAAGATGCGCTTGTTTCTAGGCGGATCTGAGTGGGTGGCACGCGCGGGGAGTCAGCGCGTACCTGATTTTGTAGAAACCTGGTGAATTGTGGGTGAGTTCAAGGATGTCGCTAGTGCCAATGGACTTGCCATACACGACCGTGACCGCGTATACACCTGGGAAGCAAGCTCGATCATAAAATTACGACATCATTTGCCATACACTTACGCCCGAAATATACGAAATGTGGCGAGTCCGAGATCGCCCCGATACGCCACGTTTGTTTTGCGTCCACGTCACTACGATACTGTTGTCAGTAGGCCTTTTTCGACACCAACAGGGAGTAACGCACGTAAGATCCCTACAAGACATGGTGAATTTCGGGAACTACTCATTCCACAAAACAAACGAACCTCGGAGAAGTGATCCAGTTGACGTCTGCTCGAATGAGCTTTGCCATCTTCGTGTCATGGCTCACCTCTTTCACCTAACAACACCCAATCAGTTGCACATAGCACAGACAGCATCGACTTACAATGAACGTCAAACCTTGGTGCATGAACTGTGCGGCACGTATGAGCATTGTCGTCGCCTCATAGGGGTAAACATCACCATACCACGCCTCCCTCGTATACCTCGAACAACGCACGCGAGAACTCGATCTCCTCCAATATCTTGGGTACATCCTTCGTGACATCCACCAATGTGTATTTCTCTTCCTCAGCACCTCGAATGGAGATATACTTGGCAGGATACGGCAGGAATTTGGGATGTGGATGGTACCTAAGTCACATCGAATGTACCGAAATTCAGCTCTCCCTCACACCCTGGACAGATACTCACCAACCGTCTTTATCCTTGCTGAGTTTCGCATCACACAGCTCGCCGAGCGACGGACCAAAGTACACGTGGTCATCTTTGCATATCGGCATCTCCTGCGCCGCACACTGTAAATGCGCCTCGAGGATAGCCTTGCCATCGAGATCGACCATCAGGTTATTCATCGGCTTGTCAAACAGGTCGTCAGGGTGCTCAACATAGTGCCGGTCGATGGGAATGTCGTCCGCAACGAGGACTGCGAGTGAATCGCGCGCCCGACGACCTGCCCGTCCGGCTTGTTGACGCTGGCGACATGGTGTCGAGGTCACATTCTTGTTCTAGACGTGTAAATGGAAAGAGGTGACACACAAAGTTTGCTATTTCGTACGGGAATCCGAGCATGAGGACGGCGTCCAGAATACCAATGTCGACCCCAAGTTCGAGAGCGTTCGTTGCGACAATCCCCAGAAGGTTTCCTGAGAAGGCTTCGTGCTCGATGCGTCGTCGGTCCTGCCATGGTCTGTGAGTATAATTGCAAAAAATTCATTGGGAAACTGGATCACCTCTTGGGAATAACCTGAGGAAAGGTAGAAGGGGTCTACATATAGCACGACGGGGAATGTAAGCCTTGTTACACACCTCCACGATATGGCATAACCTTGGAAAGAATGTCCAGTCGACCTTCCGCACTAAGGTCTGTGCGAAGCATTTTCATCGCCTGCTCCATGACATTAGCGGTCTCCAACAAATAATGCAACCATGCCTCACCAATTCACACACTTTGCGAATCTAGCATTCGTACATCAGCTTACATTATTTCAGTCGAGCCCCGGTCAATGTCAACCTACTTTGCAAAAGAGAATCACTCGAATCCCTCGTTTCATCAAAAACCGCATCAACCGAGTTGCCTCCGATATCGAACTGTTACGTCCCAGCTCTGGTGCTTGGTCGTCTACAAACGCTGGATCCCACACGATATAGTCCTTGATCCCAGATGGAGCACCGTCTTCTGTGACCTCCTCCACTTCCTGATTGATTGCGTTAAGCTTGGGATGGGCAGTGTGATGTGGCACGTACATCAATGCCGAAGAGGCGTTTCATGTGCTGCGCTGGCTTCCCAATCGTTGCACTGCAGGAGACGAATATAAAGTCTTGATCTTGCCCCATGTGTCTCTTTAGATAAGTCTGACCTGGCTCTCAAGCGAGGGGTACTTACTACCGATCGCTGCACAGACCCTCCGGAGTCGCCGAATAACTAGTGCGACGTGGCTAAAAATCAGCATCGAGGACCGCAGCCGTTTTATAAACGAAGTACCTCCCAAACAGGTCGGCGTAGTAGTGCAGTTCGTCGACAGCCATGAGTTTGAGGTTTCCTAGAAACCTGCAAGGTAAATCGGTCAGCGGCGAAGATAATGCTAAGAGTGCAACAAGACCACAAACGATCTCCAGAGTTCTTCATGAGGCAAGATCGATGCATGAATCGTGTCCTGCATGCAGTTGAGTTTGGATCTGTTCCATCACACATCTCGCTCACAAAGTTGGTGAATATGACGGACGCGGTTTGTCGAATCTCTGCCAGTAAGAGATCAACTGCACCTCCGGATGAAAGAGACAGCAAGGAAACGAACCAGCTCTACGCTCCTGGGGTGTGTCACCATCATAAGTCTCTGTTTTGATGTGCCGAAGTCCTGGACAGGACCACAGCAGCTGCTCTAATGCTGTCCTTTGGTCTTGTGCCAGAGCCTGGAGCATGAAAAGTTATCCAAAGGGTATATACAGATCCTCTTCACTTTAAACACACTTTAGTTGGGTACACAAAGATAGCGGTTGTGCTTGGATCCTCTTCCAACAGTCTTAAAAGAGGCGCCTACCAACGCGTTAAATCCTAGAAAGGTTTTAACAACATTCACATTCAATTACCTGGTATATAACACTTTTTCCAGAGGCTGTACTGGTCGAAACTATGACATGGCGCTTTTCCGCAATTGCGTCGATAGCAGTCGTCTGATGCACATACAAGGACTCAATCTTCCTCGCATCATATAGCGCCTGTTGAATCGTTTCAGATAGTGGCTCGCCAAGGTTCCCTGCGAGGGTGATCCGTCTGAAATTTTGAACCCTTTAAAGCAAAAGTACCACCTGCCTAGTTTCGCTTCTCTCGCGTCGAAAGTACGGCGGTCGACAATCTGGTCCTTGTACCATTCTTGGTCACGAATTTCTCGAATGACCTCGTCAATCGATGGTCGCGCCTCAGGACCTGGGATCGTTAGTTTGTCATTAGGCAGAGCAGCATCGGCCAAGCCTCTGAGCTTTGGGTTGACGGGGATGTGGTCCCTGGCAGCAGCTTGCAACAAGGAAATCGAATCTTCGCTTGCAGGCGTCGCGGCGAGAAGCCTATGCTAACACTCAAGAAAAAAATCGTACGTTTGTCAAACGATGGACCTACTCGTTTACAGCACACGTGAATCGCTCATCACGGTGTTCGATCAGTTTCTTCGTCTGTGCAGGTGTCATCGCAGGCGGAAGTGATAGCCCAGTGCTAAAGGATGACACGGGTATCATTATCAAATATACGCGTGCATTCATGTCAAACACACCTAGACTGACCCTTCCTCCCCTTTGAATTCTCCGCGAACTCGAGTATCAATACGTGCTCCTCTTCTTCAATACCCGGAAGCTGGGATGAAGGAGGGACGGAAAAGTCGGGGCTCCGACGTGCGCCGCGTTGCTGTTGAGAGAGCGTTTCGGCATGTATCCGCAGCTCATTGCGGGGTATGTATGCGAATTTGACGAGATCGGGGAGGAGTGCTCTGGATGTAATTTAGCGAGCATGGGAACGAAATTTGGAACTACATACTTGAGCTCTGCAACTTGAACAAGATCGAGTGGCCTGTTGGGGTCAGGTATGTCAGTCAAGAGCTGCAACGAGAACGATGCACGCTAGACCTTTTGAGCAGACCCTCCACGGATAAACGTACCACCGGAAAGGTGGTCGCCAAATGCTTTCGCGAGGATAAGAATGCAAGGACGGTATTGAGGGCCTGAGTCATTGATATGGTCTTTGCCTTAGCAAGTGCAACACGGTGGTAACTCACCTTGAAAACCTACAGACCATCAGGTCACGAGCGAGTTTCCGCATGCTACGAAACTATACATACCTTGGCAAGCTTTCAATGAACATCCATTAGATCAGGAACAGTCAGTTCGTCTGAGACATACTCACGTCCTGGAAATACTCGGGCCAGGCATTGACGAACCCGGAGTCCAGCTTTTGCTTCCCCTTGGCCTTGGCGGATGTTCTTGGCTTTTTGGATGGCTTACTAATGCTATCGTTAGACGATTCCCTGCGCTTCATAGTATTTTTGGTGACGACAATCGCTCCGTCGACGCGCTGCTTGCTTAGTGTGACACGACGCGATGTGTGACGTGGCATGTGACGAGTCTGCAAAAACAATTTGTCTAGGCCAGGGAGAATCCCTAAAAAGGAAGTGTTTTCTCTCGATTACGTCAGTGAGTCACCGGTCGCGCTTCAACCCGGACAGCAAGACCAAACGCCCTTTCTGAATGTTATCTCGACATGTTGCTGGTCTTCTCGCCAACAGCACCGCGACCAGCTCAGCACTGCGACGTGTCGCTGCTGCGAAAACCCCCGGGATCCGGAAATTGACGGACAGCGGCGTCCAACAGCCCCTGGGGAAGTCAAACGTGAGTCTGCGATTATTGCCAGTGGTTGTCGCGTCACATGTGGTCCTCGAACACAGGAGGGCTGGCTATTTGTCGATTCTGTCTTTCCCGTCCGGCTAGGCGTTTGGGAGTATGCACGTCCCCCACTGCCCTTGGACCGTTCCTGATCGTCCCTCAGTGTCCGTCATTACATCGGCCTTTTTCGCGAAGAGTCACTTTTAGGGGAATTGGAATTCCGCCTTTCTGCCGTCGATGCACACGGGTTCAAGGTCGTTTCCCTTCAACCATATCAAAAGGATGGCGGCGTCTTTGTCAAATTCACCTATAATGCTAGTGACAAAGAGTGTGCATTGAAACATATTGAGGAACAGTTGAGGGCCGAAGCCGACAAGCATGGCATGCCCTCTTGGACTGGGCTCGACTGGGGCAGCGTCTGGCTTGTCAAAGGTCAGCCATGGCTCGAGGTTCGTCCCTACATCATATCATAAAATGCGCTTGTAACACGTTATCAGGATATGAACAGGTATCCCTCGCCCCTTGTAAGAGTTGGGTTCGAAGGACCTGATGTTCAAGAGGAGGCCCTTTACGAGCTTTTCCGCGCAAGTCGTCCACTTATTACTATGATAGGGGTTATGCTGACCCCTGGGAATAGCCGTATGGTCGCATACATGATTTGGCTCCTCCGAAACTTGTCCCTGCTGGGACTCTCCGCTCGGCGGATGTTTCCTTCGTACGCGTTCGCTCGGCTGCTATCGCGCGCAATGCCCTGCATGGGTACCAATTCTTGGATGGCAAACAGTCCACTCGTTTGCAGATTCTTTATCAGCGTCCCATCCAGGCTCATGCCATTCGCGATTGGCTCGCTAGCCATCCAAGAATAGTTCTACCCATTCTGTTCTTCTTACTCGGCACGTTGACATACACTGTAAGCATCAGGTGTATATCTTGACACGCACTAATATGCTGTACCCAGATATTTGACCCTATCCGAGCGTTCTTCGTCGAAGGGAAAATGTTGGATTGGTTCGATTACAGAGGTTTGTCAGTTCATTGTTCGTCGACACTCAGAAAACTGAACCTCAGCAAGCGTATGGACTCTTCAAGTGGTTGCGGACTTACACTCTTGATCGATTATCCCTCTCGTCCACACCTGAGGATGCCCCGGCAACGGATTTGGCTGGATGGAAGGAACGTAGGCAAGCAGAAAATGCTTTGAGGGGCTATTTAGCTGATCCTCCGCGTACGTGTGCTCCAAGGGAAGTATCACAATAGGCATCGCTCAGTAAAATTACAGTCACTGTTGCATTTATTCATGGTCCCCAGGGTAGCGGGAAAAACCAATTAGTGTCCGCCGTATTGCGGGACACTGGCCGGTAAGTGGAACTCTCGATTATTGGCATCTTCTGAGACGCATCACCCATAGGAAGACACTAGTCATAGATTGTGCGGAGCTCAACAGAGCCACCTCTGATACCAGACTTGTGGCCGCACTAGCGCAGCAAACGGGCTACAGACCCATCTTTACCTCCCTTAATTCTCTCACTAACGTCATTGATATTACGAGCATGGGCGTTATTGGCCAAAAAGGTCAGTCGTCCCTTTCTCCTTCAGTCTTCCCTTTATTCACTTTGTGCATTTGAAGCCGGTTTCAGCAGTTCCCTCCAGGACCAACTGAAACAGATCCTCGAAGTAATGGGATCCGCTCTCATGAATGTAAACCGAACACTTCGAAATGCTACCAAAAAAGAATTCAAAACTCGGCGCGAAGAGGAGGCCCGTAAGATTGAGGAGGCGCGCAGAGCAGAGCGTATTCGCCAGGGTACCTGGCACGACGGCAGGCTAGATTGCGTCGCCGGCAATGGCATCATGTCCGAGCTTGGAGTCGGTGATGAGGTTTTCAGCGTAAAGGATAGCAACGTCGATGTAAAGGACGGAGCTTTCATGATGGAAGAGTTTAAAAAGGAGAAAGCGGTAGAAGATGAGCTCATAAGGAGGGAGAGGACTGCCGAAGAGGTCGAGGTCATTGGGGTGCTTCCCGTCGTAGTTATTAAGAACTACGGTGCGCGCGGCAGCGGTTACAGGGAACAACTACAGAAAGTCCTCAGCAATTGGGCGGCCACCCTCGTCGAGAACAAGGTAACCGATTTACCGCAATGCTTTATCATACCTCATCGACGTTCCTTAGATTGCGCATGTTGTCGTCATCAGCGACAACAGGGAGAACGCGAAGCTAATCACCCGCGGTATGGCTTGATCTTTTATCAGTAATTCCACAGCTCACTCACCATTTGTGTTACTACTAGCTCTCCCGTCAAAGCCTCTAAACTCCATCCCCCTGTACGACGCAGACACTGGCAGTGCACTGGCATTCGTGAAACAACGTCTACGTGATGTCGGAATGGCTACCGAACTGACTAAGGCAGAGATAACCAGCATCGAATGCCTTGGTGGTCGAGCGAGCGACCTTGAGATTGTCAGTTGGCCCATCTTCCCTATTCAAAGATTGTACTAACTTTGACTACCAGTTGATCCACAAAGTCCGCAGCGGACAAGTCATTGAGGATGCCGTCGAGGACATCATCTCTCGTAGCATTGGGGAGCTCCGGAAGAACGCTTTCGGGGAGGATATTGAGGATGCCAAATCTCTACAGTGGACACGCGAACAGGCTTGGACCGTGCTTAAGCAGCTCGCACAGAAAGCAGAGGTAAGCATTTTGCTTCACGCGTGTTAAACGAGTGCTTCACAAGGCTTGAACTAACGATATGAACATGTAGCTTCCCTATTACGACGTATTGGCAAACTTCCCATTCAAGGGTGACGAGCTTGCTCTGCGTTCTATGGAGCACGCGGAGCTGATATCTATCGGAACTTTGAGTGGTGAGCCTCGTTTATTTAGATAATGTGAAAGTGATCTTCTGAGCCTTTGTTGTCAGCTCGTCCGTCCACCATACGCCCAGGGAAACCGGTGTTTAAATACGTCTTTGAAAGACTTGTAAACGGTAGGAGCTCCACATTTTCACCCTACCCGCTTTATCGACTCTGCCGCAGACCCTGTTTTCCGAGCGACACAGGACATGGCGGTGAACGACAAGCTGATCGCTGGTGCCGACAGCACGATCAAAGTCTGCGAGGCAGAGCTTGCCACGTTGCAAGAGATCACCGGTCCGGAGAGGTTTTTCCAATCGCTGTGGCGGAGTGGACGGTCATCGATGGAGAGGCGGAGGTACTTGTTGAAGAAGATGTACGATGCACAGGTGAGGATTCAGACGCTGGAGAAGCAGAACGTGGACTTGAAGAGGACATTGGCGAGGGGCACTTGATGATCACATACCGCATAGAGTCGTGCGCCACTCTTCACTCCATTCCTGGACCCATTGACTGTCAAAAAAGTGAGACCTTTACATTATTTGATATCCTGGTCTTTGCTGGTCTGTGCATGCTCGATGCGACGTGTTCGGCGCACCTCGCACCGACACTGCCAGGCCGGTTTCTCGCCACCTGCGGCTTGAATGCGCGTGTGCCTGAGCTACTGGCTCAGACTTGGCGATGTAGGAGGACGATGTACGCTGGACCTTTTGAGCAAACCTTCCACAGAGGAACGTACCACCGGAAAGGTGGTCGCCAAATGCTTTCGCGAGGATAAGAATGCAAGAACGATATCGAGGGCCTGAGTCGTTGATATGGTCTTTGCCTTAGCAAGTGCAACACGGCGGTAACTCACCTTAAAAACCAACAGACCATTACATCATGAGCGAGTTTCTGCACGATTATGGAACTATGCATACCTTGGCAAGCCTCTAGTGAAGATCAGAAACAGTTCGCCTGAAACTACTCACGTCCTGAAAATGCTCGGGCCAGGCACTGACAAACTCGGGGTCCAGTTTGTGCTTCCCCTTGACCTTGACGGACGCTCTTGGCTTTTCGGCTTACTAGTGCTATTGCTAGACGACTCCCTGCGCTTCATAGTACTTTCGGCGACGACAATCGTTCCGTCGACGCGCTACTTGGTTTAGGAGAGTTGGTGTGACGCGACGCGATGTGTGACGTGACATGTGTTTCGCGTGACAACTCTCTTTTGACCATGACTAGTACGATGCCCACCCTCCTTGCGCGCGTCGTTCCCAAGTCGTCTCTAAACCTCAGTCGAGTCCGTCCGCCTCCGCTCACTAAAAAGCAAGAAAAGGCCCTCAAGGAGCCGCTCATAAAGATTATGCAAAAGCGACAAGCGGAGGCTGGTGCATCCTGGCCACAGAACTTGCGCATTGAGCCTGTCATTTCGAGAAGAAAGATTGGGAATGCGCCCAAGTCACTAAGGTCGACGTTGAAAAAGATGTTGACAGAGAGATAGTTATGCTGGATGCTCCAGTTCATTTGTGGTATCCGGTAGGTCAGACGAGCTGATCCATTCGCATGCGAATCAGCTAACCGGTGATCGTTAACCACAGGTTCCTACACATATCCCCTACAAGACCACATCTATATACTATACGCTCGTACAGGCAATCAGCGTAATCCTGGAACTTCGTTACCGTATTGTCTGCTCTCAATGTTTAGCGTCCTACTCCAAGAACCATCCAAGAACCGTGAGCTCAGTGAAAGTCAATACACTATCTACTCGCTTCCTTCCCTTGTTCGAACACCTTTTCCAATAGCTGGTTAAACCGCTTTGCGTACTGGCCACTTACACCGTGCCCCGTTTTCTCCCAGCACTGGTACTCTGCTTCGGGCATGTGACGCTTCAATCTCTCGCCTTCCGTGTGAGGAATGAGTATATCCTGGGCGGCACTAAGAATCAATACTCTGGGTACAGATGCAGACACTTTGGCGAGTCGGTCGGGTGTCATGCTATGGGTCAGACATGCCGCCATTTGCCCAAGCGCACCCATGAGTGTTAGCCGCTTCGTAATTTCCATCCTGCGAAGGAGAAGCTGTAAGATGAACAGAGTTAGGGGGTATCTTAGTAAGAACTGAGTACATACCTCCCACTGCACCTGTCTATTGGTGCGGCCTTTCAGGTCGTTCTCTGCCAAAGAATCTAACCATTCTCTGGGGAATAATATCTCCTGGACGATTGGAATTATCTGATCTGGGTTAACTGAGGTGAGCAGCCTGAAACAAAGAATTAGATGAGCATGAGATGAACAGTGGTGGTTTGACCTCGCGAAACGCAGACACCCAATCGGCTGAAACACGTCAGTAATCTGTTCTTTCGCGAACCATCCTATATGCATACATACTGATGGTGCATTGGCCCAGATGTTCCCGCCAGCGCGTGTCACAACGAGGCTGAGTGACATAATTCGGTTGGAGATACGGGATGCGAGTTCTGGGGTGACTGTTAGGTACTCCATCACTGAGATACTTATGGGCTAGATACCTTGGGCAATCATTCCACCTAAAGATACACCGACAACATGCAAACTGTGATCCTCCGTCCACTGCAAGTAATCGAGGAGGCAGAGGGTATCTTCAGCCATCCCGCTCGTCCTACTGCCGAGTCAGTACCTCGCATTCCAGGCCAGAAGTTGCGTACGAACGAATACGGGCCCCAGGGAGACCCACTCATGCCGACACCACGGTTGTCAAAGACGAGAGTAGAATACTGCTCAGACTTGCCAAAATAATCCACCTGGGGAAGCCAGGTAAAGGAGCTGTTGATCAAGCTGCAGATAAATGAGTTTGGGGCGTGCGTTTTTAATGAATCTGAACAATGACCCCATGATGAAGACGATCTTCTGTGGGCCATTGCCGTGTACTTCAAAGTAGAGGGAATGGTTTTTAAGGGGTTCGGGCTGTTGGACGCGAATCTGAGTGACTGGACACATGCCACGACGGGTGCATGTTTGCGGGTCGAATATGGACCGGCACTCTGCAATTAATTCTTGGTCGCCGAGGTCGGGCATAGTCGTCGTCGTCGTTGTGTGAGATGACGTGAAATTTACCTGTCAGGTCGACCGGAAGCGGATGAGGGTGGTCACTTCTATTTTTTCTGACCATACAAGTGTGTTTCTTAAATTTAGCCCTCGGTTCGAGATGGCTAATTCAGTCGATCTTACCGTGTCCATCAGCTTCGGGTCATACACCCACTAATGTCATCCTCTAGGGCTGTCCATGCAGTCTTCCCGCAACCACGACAGTGCTGTATGTTAACTGTCCTACACACGTCCGGAGAATCAGACTCTTCAAAGGCGTCCCTCTCACCACCTCCACTGACCTCAGCTCTTCCTGAGACCGTACATTTTTGATCGATGTCCCGACTGGTTTCGCATAATGGATTCACTCCAGCATATCCCATCCTGTACACAATCACCATCCAGTAATGGCCCCATTGCAACATACATACAGCGACGAACCCTCCCAAAAATCCTAAACCTTGCCCACACCCTTTGCGCATTGAGCATAGTTCATCAACTACATGTACCTACACCTACGTCCCATTAATCTACCGTATGCAGTGGTTTGCAGATTGAAGATCAAACAACGGCTGTTATAGTACCCATCCGACTGATTATTTTGAACGCACGCTGGAATAGCATTACAGAAAGCAAAAAAACGAGAAAAAAAAGGGAAATCAAGTCAACTACCAATACTCATCGATTGCAACGTTCACCGCTTCCCATTCGTCTTGCCCTTGGCACCCTTGGTAGCAGCAGCCCCCTTCTTCTTCTTTGGTCTATCGTCTTCCGACTCGTCCGAATCACCACGCGCCTTGCCCTCTGCCCGCTTCGAATCCGCTAACAAAACGCGAACACAAATCTTGTCAATAACTCCGAACCACGCCCACCGTCCAATGAGCAACGTACATTTGGCCGCCTTGCGTTCCAGCTCGTCCCAATCATCCCCATCGTCGCTCACGTCGTCGAACGACCCACTCCCTGAATCGTCGCTCGCGTCAGACCCATCATAGGCGCTCTCCTCAGCGCTGCTTTCTTCCGAAACGAGGTCCTCGGGATCTGCCTCGAACTCGGATTCGGTGTCGGATTCCTCCTCGGCGTCGCTCTTTCATCAGAAAAGAGGCGCGCGTCAGTATCCCAAATAGCTTTGGGGAACGAAATAACGACGTACCTCTGCACCACCGCCACCGAGGAAACTCCATCCGCCCTGCTGGAAGAAATCGTATGGACTCTCGTTGATCGTCTTCATAATCGGTCCCCAATTCAAGTTGACAGGACCCTCGCTTAGCGGGATGTCGACAGAGCTGAACGTGCAGAAATCAGTACACATGAGCGGGCCGCGAGAGAACGACGCACTCGAGCCAGTTCTTGACATCGTCTAGTTGAGCACTCGGTATCGAGTTGATATGAAGCGGCGTCTTCGTAAAGTCTTTGAAGATGAGGACGAGATCAAACTGCTTGAGCGTGAATTGGACACGTTCCAAGGATGCAATTTCGATCTCGTTGAGAGTGACGACGAGGAACGGAGGGTCGATGAGATGCACCAGACAGTCTGTGGCGGGTTGTAACCGAACGTTGGTTCGGAAGGGAACACCCTCAAAGGACAATTCTCGGAACGGAATGTCAACCTCGACGGTTTCTCCGGTCTGTTCACAATGCAGTCAAGGTCCAGTAGACAGCAAGTCAGATCCGGCGTGCGTACCGAAGTCGAAGCAGCCTCTGCGATTCGCTCCGCAAATAGTTTAAACTCCTTGTTGAGCATCTGCCTCCGTTTCCGTTCCTGCTGTTCCATCTCGATCTCATCCTCGTCGCCGTAGCGATGCTTCCGCTTTCTATTACCCGTTTCGTCAAACTGAACATCGGAAGCCTCTCGGAAGAATTGGATGTCCTAAACCGCGCTCTATGAGGATGAGATAGATATTGTACTGACTCGCACTCACATGTGCTTTCTTCTTTCCAATCATGATGGGCGCCTTGAGATGAACGTGGACGATCACGAGCAGCTCTTTGTCGCACGGCTGGAAGAACAAATGCTTGATATTACCAAACAACACGTCTGTTGAAATATGATCAACGACGCATGTATATTTTAACGGTCGTCAACCTACCGATCTTCTGGGAGCCCATAGGCGATTGGTATCGCAAACCGTTTTGGTGAATTTCAACTTCGCCAGGTAACCGTTTTCCGTCGAGAGCAGGTCGCACGAACACTTCGGGGAGTTTGTGAGGTCTCCTGCCCTTGAGTTCCACCAGCACATCTTGTTCGATAACATCCGCCATCTCCTTTTTTTGTTGTTCGCGCTTGCTAACCTCTTTTTTCAGATCCGTAATCTGTTTGGAGATTTGGTCAAAGCGGTGACCCTCTAGCGAACGGTAGGTGACGGATCGGACGAAAGTCGCATCAGGATCTTCGAAGGGCTAGACATTGAATGAGCGTTAGCTTGTCGCAGCCCACGGAGGAATGGAGCGCATACAGTATCGTCCTTCTTTCCTGCAAGCTGCCCGGGCGTCTGGAAATTAATACGAAGGTACGTATAGTCGCCTTCATCATTTTTGCTGACATTTTTGATAGTATTGATATGGAAGGGCACCGCGAATCCATGCATAGGCAGGATAATCGTTTGGGCCTTGCGGTCAACAAATATCTTCGAGCCATCTCAACATAAAACGTCCAGGGTACGTCACATGTTCGATCACTTACCCGCAGTGCCTCTACTTCCTTTGGCAACGCACCCTCGCCCTTGTAGCTCTGGAACCGCTTCCAACCTTTCCCCTCTTTCTCACCGGACCCAACCCCTTCCTCCGAGTACTTGGCAAGACCGGCGGATTGCAAGTTTGCGTGCAAATTCGCTTGATGCTCCTTGATTTTGGCGACCGTTGTCTGCAACACTTCCTCCTGAGCGGCACTACGAGTCTTGTTGCGTAATACTTTCCCGCCGACGGTCTTGTTCTTTCCAGATGAACCGTTTGTAACAGGTTTTGTAGGAGGTGCTTTGGCAGCTTTCGACGGCTTTTCGTCTTCCTCTTCAGCGGTGTTCAGGAAGAAGAGCGTCTCTTTCGATGATTTGACGCCGTCAGTGAGGAACGTTGCCTTGTCTGGGCCAACTCGGACGGTATCGACAAGGTGCAGAGCGTACCTACCTCAAGTATGTCATGTGTGAGCATTACAAATGACAAAAGTACCCACCTCTTTCCGGTCTCGTCAACGAGATCTGAGAAGCCTAACACTAAGTTGAACACCATATTCGCCCTAAGTTTGCGCCCATTCTTGGGCGAGAGAAGATACGCCGAATCCCTGAACTCGATGCCAATCTACGACTCGGTTAATTTCCCTCAGCTTTACGCAACACCAAACAGCGGACTTACCCCTGAACCCGCGTTCTTGACAAAACTTTTCTCCAGATCTGGCTTCTTCTCTCGGATATATTCCACGGCAAATTGATACACGTCACGGAGCGTCTTTCCGTCCTTCATTTCTCGTACAATCTCGGACTGCAAGGAGACCAAGAGATTGTAAATCTCTTCTTGCTCCTGTGGCAGAGTCAAGTGCTACTACAACAGAGGAAAGGTCACACTGACCTTAGAGGGGTCAACGATGATACTACGCCCAAGGTTTGCACAGTAGCCTTTGTAGCGCATCCCAACGGCAATGAGGAACACACCCTTGTGGGCTATAAGGTCCGTGGATGACTCGGCAGTCGAACGAAGGTCATAGCCGGAGCTCGTGGAACGAGACTGGATGATGGGAGTATAGCAGAACTCTGTCGCTCCCCAATCAACCTGGATTAAAACCACATGAGCACCACATGAACACGCACAGCAAGGACAAGAACCCACGTCGTTCACCCCACGTCCCTTATTCCACACTTTCATATCAGGACCTTTTGCACCCTCGCCGTCTCCGGTTCCTATCCGCGACTCGATTTGGCCGGCGAACTGTTCATGCGTGATCTTGGCTTCTTTATCCAGTATCGTTTCGAGCTTGATGACGATGTGGTGAATAAGTAGCGTCGAAGTCAGGTTCGCAGCCATGCGGATGAATTTTAGCTCGTCTTCGTCCTTGACTGCCATAAAGGTCGATAGTGCGGGGGCCATATCAACTTGCTCAGGCTTATTCGCCAACTGGTCTATACCCTGATTCCATTCGCCAATCAATTTTCCGTGGTAGGTCTCTTTGACGAGTGTGGCGACACGTGTGTACGACGAGTAGCCTTCAATAAATTTTGGGAGAGCATCTGTCGGTGGTTCTTTCGCCTTGGCTTGAACCAAGATCACGATCGGCACCGGTGGATTCCCATCTTTGATTTGATGCAGGACTTTGGCTAGAACATGACGAAGGCGTCACGAGACGACGCGGGGCGTCCAGGTTCAATGCGTACCTTTACTCGCCGAGCATAGAATGACCAGTTTCTCCTTGTTGAAAAGCAGAAACGTCGAAGGGAATTCGTAGCCCAGCAACCATGTCTGTGCGAGAGCGTCTCCAAGTCAGCCAAGGTGCACGGGTGGGCTCATGTCCAACTCACTTGGAACGCTGTGCCTTTTCGGATGGGCTCGTCTTCAGCTGCAGGGTCCCCGGAGAGCAACAAGAGCGCCTCGGCATTCGCTATTGCACCTAGGTCGTCATTGAGGCTTGCATTCTGGAAAACGAGCGCGATGGCAGTTGGGGTATGCACAGAGCTCAAAATAGACAACATACGCACGTTCCAGGCGTCGTATACGCTCTTTAGGCGAGCGTTGATAAGGGTCTTGTTGAGTTGTACTGACATGTTGCCCTTGGGTGGTGTAGTGTAGCAACAAGGGGGCGGGCGGGCTCAAGCAAGACGTGGTAAGGAGCGGAGCGCGCTGGTGGTCACAAATTGACAACGCGTTCATCAGAGGGCGTGTATTAGTAAGCACTACCACCTCTCTTGTCTCTGTACCACAACCATGTCTGAACGAAAAGGTGTGTGTTTTGAGACTTACAGCCAACATTTGCTAACGACCTTTTAGTATTGAACAAGTACTTCCCCCCGGACTTTGATCCTTCGCTCATCCCGCGAAGAAAGGGGCCAAAGAACTCGCAACAGGTCGTCCGTCTCATGGCGCCTTTCTCGATGTAAGTGTACCCATCGCCCGTCTATGACTTATCACTCACCAGATCCGTAGGCGATGTAACACCTGTGGAGAGTACATCTACAAAGGCAAAAAGTTCAACGCACGTAAAGAGACGGTCGATGGAGAAGATTACTACGGCATCAAGATCTTCCGATTCTATATCAAGTGGTTGGTGCTGCCTTTGTCATCCCACTTGACTCCGTACTGATCATATCAACAGTACTCTATGTTCTGCAGAAATTACATTCAAGACAGACCCAAAGAATACAGACTATGCAGCGGAACACGGTGCCTCCCGCAACTTTGAACCTTGGAGGGACGAAAAGGAAGTCCAGGAGGAGGATCGTCTCGCACGACTAGAAGAAGAAGAGAACAACCCCATGAAAGCGCTCGAGAATCGAACCGTCGACGCCAAACGCGAAATGGACATCCTTGATGCCCTACAAGATATCCGTGCCAGAAATGCTAGGAATGAGCGGGTGGGGCACTCCGTTGACTTGGTTGCGCGCATACGAGCGGAAGATTTGGAGACAGAGGAAGATCAGCGACGGCGAGAAGAGGAGGAGGAAGACGAGAAACTGGTGCAAGAAGTTTTCTCAAGAGTGTCCATGCCGGCCCTACCAGGCGGTGCGTCGAGCTCGGGTGAATCACCCTCAACGTCACAACCCGTCGTCGTCAAACGCAAGGCAGGTGATATAGAGCCCGACCTACACAGCCTGCTCCCAGAATCCACACGGGAGCTAATTAACTCAAAGGCTGCCGCTATGGCGCCTGCGGCCAAGAAACTCAAGCCCGATTTGAAATCCAAGCTGGGTATCAAGGTCGCAAAAAAGGGTAAAGTCGCGGTATAGGTCCTGGGCTAAGGTTCTTGATTTATATTTAACGTCGCTGTAATCCTTGTGTGTTTCAAGTATACATCTGATACCTAGTTTCGTAGGTCGACCACGATCGCTGACTCGCTTCTTTCCATGGCCGCATTGACCGACACACGGGGCAGCTCTGCGTTGCCCACCTTGTCGATCCGCACACCCGCAGCCTCGTGGATATGACCAAAGACGTGCAATCGACAATCTTTCAAACTGTTCGCTCTGGACGCGAGAGTCCGGCACCCGGCATATTTCCCCCTCTTTGTCGTGTCGAGTGTACCGTACGGCGGCGTATGAGTTATGAGAACCTCGGTATCGTTGGGTACCTTATCGTATATTGCTGGAGGGAGGGAAACCATCAGACAAGGCGATGGGGCGTGAATAAGCCCACCTTGAGCCTCTGTTACAGATTCGTACTGGAAGGCGCCGTGTGCATAGAGTGGGGCTGCCTTGGATCGAGCGTCCATCAATACGGCGTATCGCACCTGATAACGCATACACTTACTGGTGACCCATATACCTTCCATGCTCTCCCTGTCGGTGCTGTAAAGTGCAAGGGCTCATGCTCAAGATAGTGCAGCCCGAAAGCCACTTGGCTGCGCACATATGCTCGCGTTTGTTCGATTGCCTGTCCTCACCGTCGTCAGAACCTCGGTCCACACACTACCTCTCGGAGACAGACCTTGGAGTCATACGGGCCCCATTTACTACCCTGTTTGCCCCACTGTTGATCTAGGTAGAGCTGTTCATGTGAAGGACAACCGTTTCAGAACTAGCTTCTCTCGAGCCCACGATGAAGTCAGCCGTCGGATAGAACACACGTACATCATGATTCCCAGCGACGATGCTACACGAGTCTGGCGTGAGCAGAAAACGGAGAGGCAACAAACACTCACATCTTCACGGGATGATCAAGCGACTTGAGCCACTCGATGGTCGCTGTTAGCTGCGACGGCTGCCCCCAGCTGCTCAGGTCGCCGGCATGCAGCAGCACGTCCCCGGACGGCACACGGTACTCGCGCGAGTGTGTATCCGAGATGCAGACGAAGCGGGTCCAGCCAGGGCCAGGGTGTGGAGGGAGCTGGGTTCTCTTGGAGTCTACGTGGATGGCGTAGCTTGCTTGGCTTTGGGAATCGCGGTCAGTCGACATCTGGTGTATGCCTCCAACTGGGTTTGGTCACGTAGCTGCGCAGTATGGCATAGTACAGACTGCGACGCACAGGATGTGGAGGCTGTGATAGCTCCGAGGCGTATAGGAACAAGCGCCTCTTCTAATTGATGCAAAATGTGGTTTGTCAATTCATACACGCTTTTTATTCACGCATCGTCCGGACCACCGCAGAGACCGAGGTCCCTCAGAATAAACACCGCTTCCTCTACGCGCATCTCCAACACGTCCAGCATCTGTCGTTTCCGCTCCCACTCTGCTAGCACCTCGCGTTCCATGCGTGTCAATAGATTCGCGTCTTGAGCGACATCCGTTCGCTCCCGTTTCGCCAGGACGGCCTTGACGTCAGGCTCTTCCTGCTCCGCCTGCCGACGCACCCCAATGTTGAACAGCGTCTTGTAAAGATTCGCAAGGAGCGCCGAGTATGCTTTCGCAAGGTCTACGTGCCTGTGGAAAAGAGACATCAGGCTACTGAGAATACGAACAACCATTATTCTAGGGATGGCCTACCAAAGATAAAACGTTCGTGTCGGATTACGATCCGCACTCCTCGGG